>JAXCGZ010008364.1:0-27500 GCA_037179515.1 Halocaridina rubra
CAATATTTATAACTACGTGTGAGGGACAGAATGAGCTCATTTAATTGAACACTCGTAGGTAGAATGTATGTTAGAAAATGTATTATTCTGTATGAGGAAGTTTTAATTTAAGGTGAGGAGAGTTTATTTAAATATTCACATATCAGCAGTTCATAAACCCCCATATAAAATATTTGCATGTATGTTTATGCATGTAATATTAATTATATTTTATTGGTAGAGGATTTAATTTTGAGATCGTGGTAGGCCTCTACTGAAGCCGTGTCAGGATTTCCGAATTTAGGGGGTTATAAGATCGAAGGGTAATAACACAGGAAATCCTCCACAATTGTTATTATTATTATTATTATTATTATTATTATTATTATTATTATCATTATTATTATTATTATTATTATTATTATTATTATTATTATTATTATTATTATTATTATTATTATTATTATTTCCATTGCAAAATGTTTGCTATAAATGCTGGATGGTAGCCTCAGATAACGGCAACTTCACTGAATACACCATTATTGGTGTGGGTATCAATATCTGCTGCTTTTCAAATAAATATACAGTCAGTAGTAGAACAGCAACCTTTGGGACTTTGCATGGAGTTAAGGGTAAAAATAACTGTCTTGAATATATTTCAAGACAGTTTATTTCTACGTACATTATGTAAGTGTTAGTTTGCATATAGTTTCGTTTATTGTAACGTAAGTGCATAAATGTATACTTTTAGACTTCGCATGTATACTTATTAAGTTCTATCATGTATACACGTATATTCGTATGTATAATGTGTAGTTTATTAGGGAGGCTGGCCGTAGAAGACGTGGAGAAAGGAATGTAGGTCACTAATGGATTTTAGCCATTAACCCTTCACCTCCTTGATAACGCCTCGTTGAACAAAGAACTGTTGTAAGCAAGTCATAAGTCAACTTAGTCCTAGTACCAAGGACCCCGACAAACTAGAGGAGTTTGTGGGACTTTCTTATAAAGTTAGTTGCCGTCGTGAGATGCTACGAGGCACTCATTTATACTGTGTTTGTTGACAGTACTTATAAGTTTATTCTTAGTGGTACTCGTGAGATGATACGAGACACTCATGTTTACTGTGTTCATTGACAGTACTTATAAGTTAAATTTCTGTTGTTCTCGTGGGGCATTACGAGACACTCAAGTAGAAGGACGTGATAGAGATCTGTGGATCAGAAGATACGTTTTTGATTCGGAGTCCCGTGATTGCTGACGACATCAGGGTTGTCCGGACAGATGAGTACAGATTCATTGTATTTCTAACAATATTTATAACTACGTGTGAGGGACAGAATGAGCTCATTTAATTGAACACTCGTAGGTAGAATGTATGTTAGAAAATGTATTATTCTGTATGAGGAAGTTTGAATTTAAGGTGAGGAGAGTTTATTTAAATATTCACATATCAGCAGTTCATAAACCCCCATATAAAATATTTGCATGTATGTTTATGCATGTAATATTAATTATATTTTATTGGTAGAGGATTTAATTTTGAGATCGTGGTAGGCCTCTACTGAAGCCGTGTCAGGATTTCCGAATTTAGGGGGTTATAAGATCGAAGGGTAAATAACACACAGGAAATCCTGCACAATAACAATCGCCTTATATATATATATATATATATATATATATATATATATATATATATATATATATATATATATATATATATATATATATATATATATATATATATATATATATATATATATATATATATATATATATATATATTGTCACATGATCTAACCCAAGGTAAATTATAAACTATGCAGTTATTTCCTTCAGTTCATAGCCTCAAAACAAGTTTGAAGTAATAAAAACCACCCACTTAACTCTAAACTTCCTCCATTCTCGCCATGTGGTAACCAGACATCGTTAAAATTTAACATTAAATAATAAATATATTAACTTTTATTAAATAAATGCATTGCATTTTTACCTTTTTACTTGAACGCTTCCCTCCAGGAAGTACATCTTTTATCTGTATCTACAAATTATAAGAGAAAACCAAATATTTTAGGGCGAAATATAGTACAGACGCGGCCAGTATACAAGGCGTGACGTCACGGATGACACACGCTTATAAGGTTCCATGATGTTTTTCTTCTATATTTTTTTTTAAAGAGCTACTTTAACGGTCCCGTAAAAACTTAGGATGGTGAATATTTACACAATAATAAGCAGAATAATGCAGCGTCATGAAAAGTATCTACAATTACTTAAAATGGTGGTAAATAATAAAAATCGTTTTAAAAGAAAAAAAATTTTGACCTTTCCAGCGCGTTCAGATAGACATACAAGTGGGGAAAAAAAATAATAGGTACAAATGTACTATTCTTTTCTCATTAAAGTAAAAATATAAAAAAAGGAAAAAGGGAAATGGATATGATCAAAATAACTAAAATTCATCCAAGTACTAATATTAATAAAAATATTTTTTTGTCCCACGTTATTACTGAATCTTTCACATTGGAATTTTAAGCTCAAAACTGATTTCCAATGGATTGCTTGGGAAACTGAACGAAGAACCCTCGAACACACATTTCTCTCTCTCTCTCTCTCTCTCTCTCTCTCTCTCTCTCTCTCTCTCTCTCTCTCTCTCTCTCTCTCTCTCTCTCTCTCTCTCTCAGTGTTAGCCAGTTGCCGGTAGGGAAGGAGGGGTATATTTTGTGCCTCTACACACTATATTGTGATACTTAAAAAGGATACGGCAAACACTGCTTAATAATAGTGTTTTGGTGTTAAAATATGGATAGAAAATAAAAGTATATAAATTTATGAAATAAAAATACACGAACATTTATACGAATTCAAATGTATTATTATTATTATTATTATTAATCAATAGAATAAGATTTTTGTTTTGAATGTCCACAGTCGAAAGTGTATTCTTGTGTTGCGAAGTACCAAATTATTCAATCATATTCATTATCTGTTTATTTATTTATATTGTGAATTACTTTATTATAATAAGCTGAAAATCTGGCCTAAGCTTTTAAAGAGTTTTTTCTCTTTTTTTTTTGAGTCTAAATAGTGATATAAAAAGAAATGTAAATTTTGGACAACAGTAAGTGACATCTCGGAGTGAAGGGTCACACTATGGATTCTGGAGCGGTTTTCGATAATAATGATTTATTATTATTATTATTATTATTATTATTATTATTATTATAGTTATTGTTGCTGATAATTATTATTATTATTATTATTATTATTATTATTATTATTATTATTATTATTTTTACTATAGTTATTGTTGTTGATAATGATGATGATATTATTATTATTAGTATTATTATTATTATTATTATTATTATTAAATTATTTTTTCTATTATTATTATTATTATTATTATTATTATTATTATTATTATTATTATTGATAAGTCAAGCACAACTGTACAATTACATGTAACAAACAAATTAGTAAGCAGTAAGCAGAATTAAGAATGAGTGTGCTATATATATGACCCAGAGAAAATACTACCACTTCCACTACGTTACTACTACTACTACTACTACTACTAATAATAATAATAATAATAATAATAATAATAATAATAACAATAATAATAATAACAGAAGAAGAAGAGGAAGACTGTTATTTACTCTTTCCTTGTAACGTCTCTCTCTCTCTCTCTCTCCTCTCTCTCTCTCTCTCTCTCTCTCTCTCTCTCATATCCCCCTAGAAAAGGTATTTTCTTGTTTACTTTTAAAGGCATCTTTCACACGTATTGGACAGCTATGCTGCCTCCCCCCCCCCCCTTTCATATAGCCGCTGCAGTAAAACACCCCCCCCCAACCTTTATTGTAATTATAGTACATGGAGAGAGAGAGAGAGAGAGAGAGAGAGAGAGAGAGAGAGAGAGAGAGAGAGAGAATCCCCTAGAATTTGAGATAAGCATTGTTCTATTATTTAGAAGTAATCAGAAATTCTTTTCCCTCAACGGGACAGACTATTATTATTATTATTATTATTATTATTATTATTATTATTATTATTATTATTATTATTATTATTATAATTATTATTATTATATTCAATCATCTTTACGGAAGATAATCCTGTAATCTATAAAATGCTTAATAATCAGACAAAAAATTGCTTTAAATAATCCAGCGACATTTTCCTATGCGGTAACATGGAATTAATCTAATTAAAAGTATTACAAGTTAAAGAAAAAGTCATTTAAAAGATAAAAAAAAATATTGAATACCTGGAATAATAGGTCTACTGCTTATTTACGTAGCTAAATAAAAAAAAAAAAAATATATATATATATATATATATATATATATATATATATATATATATATATATATATATATATATATATATATATATATATATATATATATATTGCAATAAAAGTTAAAGACTATTGGAAGTGTTTTTTCGTGTTTCGTTTCAGTGATTTTAAATATCTTTGCGTCTGTGTTTGAAGTTTCGTCCTGTTTAACGATAACCACAATAAAGCAGAATAAACATAATATTAACTCGTCCCTCAAACTACGATCATGTGTGGTATAGTTGTAATTGTTACAAGATGGTGGTTAGCGTGGCTTCTGGTAACAGTTGCTTGTGTAATGTGTTTATTAGGAGCAAATCTCTCTCCTTCCTGGCTACTAAGGGCTTCCTCCACTCCTGTCCAACCCACCAGCAGCGCCGCCTTCAGGACATCTACTGACGGCCTGTCTTTGCAGGAATTCACGACCGATTTTTTACAAGATCAGTTTTCGGGTGAGTTAGTTTCCATTTCTGATTAATTTTTCGTTTCCTGATGGTAAAAACTTGAATATCAATATAAATAACTTTTATTAATTCATCAGTGTATAAAGAATTTTCAGACATTCGTGATTATGCCCACCGCGGGGAGTTAAGAAAGGCATCCAACCCTAATTCCCAACCACACTATATAGGTGACCAATAGTTTACACATAAAACGAGGATTACTATATATAATCCGTTCGAATGGGGATGGACAAAGACAGGTTGGAGCTGGGGAATTAAGGCTGGATAATGATCCTTTTCTCCGCCAACATACTTGACTGCGCTCTCCTTTATAATGTCATCAACATTTTACCCTGACCTTCAAAACTGTCAAAACATCAATTGTCGTTCCCATTGGTTCAATACCTTTCCTTAACACCTACAAAATTACTTTAGCAGCTTCTGTTCCGTTTCCTCTCTCTCTCTCTCTCTCTCTCTCTCTCTCTCTCTCTCTCTCTCTCTCTCTCTCTCTCTCTCTCTCTCTCTTACTCCATTTGTTTCTAGTTCAAGTTTCGTTCAAACTAAACTAGGCCTAATTAAAGCATGATTAGGGTTTTTTTAGTTCACGCTTTGTTTATGAGTGCTTTAAGTACTCAACTTGATAGCTTCTCTTTGGGTTGGGGCTAGTGAAAAAATAGGGATAATGAAGATAAAGATTATTGTTATAATAATAATAATAATAATAATAATAATAATAATAATAACAATAATAATAATAATAATAATAATTATAATATATTTGTATGATTATTTTAATTATCATTTTATTATTTTACTACTACTATTACTACTACTACTACTATTATTATTATTATTATTATTATTATTATTATTATTATTATTATTATTATTATTATTATTATCAAAACTAATACTGTATTATTATTATTATTATTATTATTATTATTATTATTATTATTATTATTATTATTATTATAATCAAAACTAATACTGTATTATTATTATTATTATTATTATTATTATTATTATTATTATTATTATTATTAATCAGAGAAACTTCGTATGAATGCATAAGCAAGAAAAAAATAAAATGTGTAAAAATGTACACAGTAAACGTTACCACATTACCACATCTTTTTCTACGATTTTGTTTACATTCCGTGTAATGTTGGCAACACTGATGTTTACATTTTAATTTGCAAAGTGTTGCGTGTCTAGAGATGCATGTTTGTAAGGGCTCCAACCCATCCAGACAGAAACACAGGGCTATTGTAAACACTTTCTCTGTACATATTTTCCAAGTTTTCCTAGGAGGATGTTTAATGTTTATGAAGGTTTACTTTTTTAGTTCAAATATTTTTCAATTAATTTATTTCTTTTAGTTCCAATGTTTTTTCTATGATGTTACTTTTAGTTCAAATACTGTTTATGTGGTTATTTATTTGGCCAAATATTTTGCTATGCACTTGTTTTTGGTTCAAATATTTTTAATATATTGTTCTTTTAGTTCAAATATTTTTCTTTAAGGTTATTTTTTATTCATATATATTATTATTATTATATATATATATATATATATATATATATATATATATATATATATATATATATATATATATATATATATATATATATATATATATATCCCCTCACTAGAAATTCCTTTAGGATTATTTTATCTACGTAAGAAATCTGGCAGAGCCACGTAGGAGGTAAAACTACATATGGAAATAGCCCAAAAGGCCTTATGCGGAAATGGTTCATTCCGTAGGCCTACATTATTTCACAAACATTCAAACGCTCTCTTAAATTCTAATTTTCTCTTTTCGTGCAAGATTTTAGGTTAACAATAATATATATATATATATATATATATATATATATATATATATATATATATATATATATATATATATATATAGAGAGAGAGAGAGAGAGTGAGAGAGAGGAGAGGAGAGAGGAGAGAGAGAGAGAGAGAGAGAGAGAGAGAGAGAGAGAGAGAGAGAGAGAGCATTAATGAGAAATCAAAAAAAAAAAATAATCCTCAAAGGTATTCCAAGGTAACAGTCATTTTTATATAGGAGTATAAGTCAGTTTCCCTCTTAATCCCTGAATATTACATACCTTCTTTGCTACATAATCCTACAAGAGACCCTTTAGACACGTCCAGTCAACATATTTATAGACATGATGTGTAAAATACATAACCACATGACATGCTACATGTGTCTTATTACGTTATATAATTTTTCTTTTACCCTATTCCTGAGCTATCGTCATCTCAGGGCCTAATCCTGCCACATTTCTAGGTCTTCATTACTCTGACTCTTCTTGCAGCCTGTCCTTTCCTTATTGTTTATCATTCTCTTATTTCTTCCTTGCCCTAAAGCTGCTACTTTTTTCAATGTTTTCTTGGTGCCCAGGTCTGGAGAGGGTCATTTTCTCTGCCCGTCCCAGTGTCACACTCATAAAAAAAATCCAGTGACGTTTTTCCCTTCATTCTTTAAACATACCTTTTTTTTTTAATTATTTGCTATTTATCTCTATTTATGTACGCATTTTCATGCGTCCTGGATGCAAAGGCCTTTCCTCTATATGATTTATTTAAAAAGCCAAGTAATGTACATTAGTGTAATGGCATGTTTTGCTTAGAATGTTTGTATATTTTGGCATTTTTTCTCCAAATACACTATGCTACTAATCTCCAAATATGTACTCATTTTCAAGCCTCCTGGATGTAAAGGTCTTTTCTCTATTTAACTTTTTTTTTTAAATCAAGTAATTATATAAGTATAATGAAACGATTCCTCTAAGACTTTGATATGTTTCCATCCAAACAAACTATGCCACTTATCTCCATTTATGTGAGTACTTTCACGCCTCCTGGATGTAAAGGTCTTTTCTCTATATAACTTATTTAAAAAGTCAATTAATGTACATAAGTATAATGAAACATTTCTTATTAAAATTTTATGTATTTTTATTGTTCTTAAAACAGCTACTCCTGTCTATCGGCCGCAAGAAAGAGAGGCACTGGGTCTCTGGATAAGATGCACACTAATGGGTGGATACGAGAGAGAATCATTGCATTGCGGGGTATATGCGACGACAGTGCCAGATCTCCCTATAGCACAGGTACGTGTGTGTGTGTGTGTGTGTGTGATTACCTAATTGTGTTTACGGGAAAGAGCCCAAAGCTCGTATCTTCCCGTCTCCTGATCGGTTCCATTTTTGGACTTAGTGATACTTATCATACCTGTCCTTAAAACTATGGATTGAGATAGCATTAACTACCTCCTCGCTTAGCGAATTCCAATTATCAACTACTCTTACACTGAAAAAGTATTTCCTTACATCCTGCAAACAAGTTTTCTTACGAAGCTTCAACCTATGACCTCTAGTTCTAGAGCCAGCCATATCGAAATATCGATCCCTATCCACTCTATCATAACCATGAAGGAATTTAAAGACTGTCACCATATCCCCCCTTACTCTTCTAGCTTCGAGTGATGGCAAGTCTAATTCCCTCAGCCTCTCATCATAACCGAGATTGCGTATTTCTGGCACCAGTTTCGTGGCATGTCTTTGAACTTTTTCAAGCTTAGCTATGTGCTTTTTCAAGTGCGGATTCCAAAAGGGGGCTGCATATTCGAGTTTTGGCCTCACATAGGTTACATAAATATTTCTGAACATTTCCTTGTCCATGTGCCTGAAGGCTACCCTTACATTTGATAAGAATGCATATGCTGCCCTTACTACGCCATTTATATGTATTTCTGGAGACAAATCTGCCAGTATGTTTACTCCTAGATCTCTCTCATTTTCTGTCTCTTGAAGTTGTACTCCAGCCACCGAGTAGTCAAGCTTGGGCCTTCTTGCACTTGTACCCATTCTCATTACCTTACATTTTGAGGTATTGAATTTCATTAGCCACTTTTCTGACCACTCATGCAGATTATTTAGATCCTCCTAAAGTTCTCTACCATTGTTCTCGTTTTTTACTTTCTTCACAATCTTTGCATCATCTGCAAACATATTCATGAATGAATTTACACACTCTGGTAGGTCATTTACATATACAAGGAACAAAAGTGGCCCTAAAACTGAACCCTGTGGAACTCCACTACAAACTCTTCTCCATTCAGACACTGAGTGTCTTACTCTAACCCTCTGTTCCCTTCCTTCTAAGTAAGTTTTTATCCATTCCAAGACATTTCCACCTATTCTAGCCATTGAGTGCAGCTTCCTAATAAGTCTCCCATGTGGAACAGTGTCAAACGCTTTCTGGAAGTCTAGGAATATGCAATCTGCCCAGCCCTCTCTTTCCTGTAAGATTTGGCTTACCTCATCATAAAATTCTAATAAGTTTGTTACTGTTGATCTTCCTTCTCTGAAGCCATGTTGCCTCACTGACAAAAAGTTGAAGGATTCCAAGTGAAGAGAGATATGTTTCCTTAGTAGTTTCTCCATAAGTTTGCAAACTATGCTGGTCAAGGAAACTGGTCTATAGTTCAGAGCCGTATCCCTCCTTCCCTTTTTGAAGATAGGTATCACATTTGCTTGTTTCCAGCATCTTGGAATCTCCCCCGACTCCAGTGACTCCTTAAATATGATACTTAGTGCCACTGATATTGTGTTTGCGCATTTTTTAAGCACATGAGGGGATATGTCATCAGGACCTGTAGCTTTATGAACATCTAAATCCATCAGCGCTTTGCATACCTCTGTGGCTGTAAGGTTGATGTTCTCTAATACCGGCCCTTGAGCTTCTATCACTGCAATCTGAGGGGGTGGGGTATTTTCTACTGTAAATACTGACTGAAACTCCTTGTTCAATTCTTTGCAGATCTCTTCGTCCGTCTCAGTGATGCTTCCATCCGCTCTCTTTAGCCTTAAAACCTGTTCTTTTACCTTCAGTTTTCCTCTGATAAAGCTGTGGAAAAGCTTGGGATTTTCTTTAGCCTTCC
Organism: Halocaridina rubra; assembly: GCA_037179515.1. Classification (NCBI taxonomy): domain Eukaryota; kingdom Metazoa; phylum Arthropoda; class Malacostraca; order Decapoda; family Atyidae; genus Halocaridina; species Halocaridina rubra. Next base: position 9,732 of record JAXCGZ010008364.1, read on the forward strand.
TGGTGATGTCCCTCTCATAATCTCTCTCTGCCTCTCTCCTTTTACTTTGGTAGTCATTTCTTGCTCTTTTGTAGGTTTGCCAGGCATTTATGTTTTTTCTCCTCCTATACCTTTTCCAGCATTTGTCTCTCCACTCCTTAGCTCTTTTACACCCATTATCGAACCATTTCTCTCTGGCATGAATTACACCTACTTTGGTGACAGGTATGCAGCAATCTACTATCTTCCCATATTTCTCACAAAAGATGTCATACATTTCTTGTACAGATTTGTTGTAAAATAAGGTTCTCCAGTCAATAACTGCAAAAAGCTCATTCATTTTGATGTAATCTCCTTTCGGATAGTTCCTCCTCATGTCCTCAGTGCCTCTACTCTCAGAAAGAATGTCTTCAATGATATACTCCATCAACAACACACAGTGGTCACTCTTTCCAATTGGTGGTTCATACTCAATATTTTCAATATCCAACACATTATCTGTGAACACCAGATCAAGTAGTGATGGCTCATCCCCACCCCTGGCTCTTGTTGGTTCCATTACATGTTGGTGTAGGAAATTCCCTTGTACGCAATCTAGGAATCTTGCCCCAAATGAGTCCTCACCACTGTGTGGGTCAAGATTTATCCAATCTATCTCTTTATGATTAAAGTCTCCCATAATCAAAATCCTACATTTTTTCTCCCGCGCCATGTTAACAACTGAGTTTATGACTTCAATCGTACCTATATGACTTTCCTCATAAATTTCAAGCCTATTTTGGTTCCTTGGTGGGTTGTATACAACAGTTATTATAATGCTCTCTGACCCAGTATTTATGCGAGCAACAAGAAATTCCCTGAACTCACTTTCTATAGCCAAGTTTATTTCTTCAACTTGAATCCTCTCACTTATGAGCAGTGCTATCCCTCCACCAGTCCTCTCAGATCTTTCGACCCTTAGTATTCTGAAGCCCTTAGGAAAAACTGTGACACTGTTTATGTCCTCACTCAACTTAGTCTCTGTAATTGCTACTATATCTGCCTTACTGTTGTGAATCCTATCTTTTAATTCTACTGCCTTACCAGCTAATCCATCAGCATTTGTGTATAACAATCTTAATGAGGCCCCATCCCCTGATCTTCTGTCATTATCTTCTTTATCTCCCCTTTGTCTGGAAGTATTCTGTAACGAAAATTTTTCTTCTCTTCTTCATTTCTTTCATCATTTAACCTTCTTGCCTCTTGCAACAAGTTTTTGATCTTTCCCATCTCTTCCTATGTGTGTGTGTGTGTTTGTGTGTGTGGACAAATATCACCGTTTTGTGTCACAATTAGTAAGTTGGAGCTAGGAGATTAAGTCTGGATGTCCTTCCCAACGCTCCGCGGTGGGATCATGAGCAATTATTTCTTAATCTTTGTTTTATTATCTTGGGGTCATAAAGACTTCATAATTATGTATGTGTGTATACATAAGTATGTATGTATGTATGTATGTATGTATTTATTTATTTATACGTATATGCATGTATTTTCAGATAATATCGCTAACGTGTGTGGTTACAGCTACAGTTCTGACGTCACTGAGTTGCATAGCAGTCCTGTTCAGTACGTGTGTGCGAATCGTCCGAGGAGCTAATTGGTTTACCATCGTTGGGGCGACACAAGCCTTAGCAGGTAATGATAAAAGCTATTAAAAGTGTTAATGACTAGTTTAGAAGCGCAGATTAAGAAGAAATGAAGGTGCCGCTTTGGCACACAGTCTACCTAACTATAAAGGAATTAATAGTGCCAAAGATTAGTTTAAAAGCACGGATTAAAAATGAAGGTGCCACTATGGCACGAAGTCTACTTCACTATAAAGGAAGTAAAAGTGCCAAAGATTAGTTTAAAAGCGCAGATAAAAATGAAAGTGCTTCTATGGAACGTAGTTTATTTCAGCATGAATATTAAAAATTAAATTAATTAAATGCTAATGACTAGTTTAAAAGAGCAGATTAAAAATAAATTAGGGGTGGCACTTTGACGTGAGGCCTGTCTTTAAAGCTTTTACAAAAGTGTTAATATCTAGCTAAAAAGTGCAGATTAAAAATAAGCTATGGTGCCATTTTGGCATGTGGTCTTCTTTAGTATTTGCAGTCTATTGTACTTTAACCTAATCATATCTGACCTAACCTAACCTAACCTAACCAAACATAATCATCATTCTATAATGATCTGAGTGTGACACCAGGACGGGTTACAAAAAATATAACTTTTCTTCTTATCAAAGAAAACAGACTAAACAGAAAGAGAGATGGAGAGTGTTGTGACATGTCAGATGTGTAGTGATATGTGTAACAAATATCAAAGAATATTCGCTGTAGATGTAGGTACAGAAAAAGAACCGTAACTGAAGAATGACTTGACATCAAACTGTCCTGGACAGTCTTATTTAAGTCCAAAAGACCTTCAGTCGTAGGTTATAGAATATATGGTAGATCAAATTAAAATAATCTATGTAATGAAATGCAAAATCTGTGTGTACAAACAAGAATATGACTCTTTTGGTATGACAACTCCTTATATTTGTATGATATATTTTATGTGTTCAAGTGCTGTGTGTGTGTATGTGTTTAAAGATTTATAAATTTTCGTTTAATTGAAGAGACTACGGGAAAGAACCCAAAGTTCGTATCTTCCCGTCTCCTGATCGGTTCCATTTTGTACTTAGTGATACTGATCATACTTGTCCTTAAAACTATGGATTAAGTTAGGATTAACTACCTCCTCTCTTAGCGAATTCCAATTATCAAGTACTCTTACACTGAAAAAGTACTTCCTTACATCCTGCAAAGAAGTTATTCTTACGAAGCTTCAAAGTATGACCTCTAGTTCTAGTGCCTGCCATATCAAAATATCCATCCCTATCCACTCTATCATAACCATGAAGAAATTTAAAGACTGTCATCATCATCATTTCCCGCCTCAATCATCTAGCTTCGAGTGATGGTGTCTAATTCCCTCAGCCTCTCATCATAACTGAGATTGCGTATTTCAGGCACCAGTTTCGTGGCATGTGTGTGATTACGTAATTGTGTTTACGGGAAAGAGCCCAAAGCTCGTATCTTCCCGTCTCCTCATCGGTTCCATTTTAGACTTAGTGATACTTATCATACCTGTCCTTAAAACTATGCATTGAGATAGCATTAACTACCTCCTCGCTTAGCCAATTCCAATTATCAACTACTCTTACACTGAAAAAGTATTTCCTTATATCCTGCAAAGAAGTTTTCTTACGAAGCTTCAAACTATGACCTCTAGTTCTAGAGCCAGCCATATCAAAATATCCATCCCTATCCACTCTATCATAACCATGAAGGAATTTAAAGACTGTCACCATATCCCCCCTCACTCTTCTAGCTTCGAGTGATGGTAAGTCTAATTCCCTCAGCCTCTCATCATAACTGAGATTGCGTATTTCTGGCACCAGTTTCGTGGCATGTCTTTGAACTTTTTCAAGCTTAGCTATGTGCTTTTTCAAGTGTGGATTCCAAAAGGGGGCTGCATATTCGAGTTTTGGCCTCACATAGGTTACATAAATATTTCTGAACATTTCCTTGTGTGTGTGTGTGTGTGTGTGTGTGTGTGTGTGTGTGTGTGTGTAAGGAGTTATAAATTTTCGTTTAATTGAAGAGACTATACCCAAGTGTCACATGAGAGAGAGAGAGAGAGAGAGAGAGAGAGAGAGAGAGAGAGAGAGAGAGAGAGTAAATTATCATCTTCCCCATATATTATACAGGTATTCTAAGTCTCGTGGGCGTGGCCGTCTTTCCATTAGCCTGGGGCTCCGACCGGATCCGAACACTGTGCGGAGAATCGGATATGTATAACCCTAGTAACTGCACAATCGGTAAGTTGAAAAATCAACATCATAGCCTTGTGTTATTCCCCAGGACCTGGGGTCGAATCCAACTGGTTTTGTGATGAAAAGTTTAATTTTGGCGTATGCTTCATGAGTTCATCTACGACAGTGGAAGGCCACGAGTGGAGATGAATTCGCCATAAGTTCACGTTCGTTTGTAAACTTGTATATACATGTATATTATAATAATAATAATAATAATAATAATAATAATAATAATAATAATAATAATAATAATAATAATAATAATAATAATCCTAAAGATGATATATAATTTATTTTTTTATCCAATATAAGTTTTTTTTTCGTCTTCCCAAGTAATGTCTTTTTTTATTTTACATTTTATCTCTTCTTGTCTTAGGCTGGGCCGTTTACGTAGCATTAGTGGGAAGTCTGGGCCTGCTGCTCTGCACCTGGATGTCGTCCATCGCAGCGCGCTCAACAACTACCGAAGAAGTCGCTGAAGAAATCAGCAAGGGCAAAACTATTGTCTGTTTGATATAATACGACTGAGCCCAAGGGATCAGAAGCCCTAGCTTCGTGGGTGGTTATTATATGACTGAGCCCAAGGGATCAGAAGTTCTATTTTCTAAGTCCAAGCGATTAGAAGTTCTATCTTCTGGAGTTAATATTTCTAACAGAGCCAAAGGGATCAGAAGTTCTATTTTCTAAGACCAAGGTATCAGAAATTCGATCTTCCCAAATGTATATTTATCGAGGCAAAAATTAGCTTCCAAGTGTTGTCAATGGAATTTTCCGTAATGTAATTTCAACTATTGCAAAGATATTTTTACTTTATTCTTTCTTATATATGGCTTAATACATTTTTCCCATTATATATATATATATATATATATATATATATATATATATATATATATATATATATATATATATATATATATATATATATATATATATATATATGTATATTTGTAATGACCTAATTGTGTGTGTATATGTGTGTGATCAAAGTAATAATAATAATAATAATAATAATAATAATAATAACAGACTGTGTTTGCGTATCGGATTCATTATTAGTTAGTTATTAGGGAGGACATCCTACCTTGATCCCCCAACTTCAACATGTCTTTGTCCACCCCCATTCCTACGGGTAGTATAACCATGACCTTTAAAACAGTGTATGAAACGGGTACTATTGAATATTCATGAGTTGAAATTAAATCAAATGAAGCTAATTTGCATCTTTAATTAATTTCTTTGTTATCGCTTTTGGTCTTATTACAAATAATTGTAATTAAAAAAATAAATGAATAAAACATATAATCAAAGGTGTTGATATCCCCTATTATAAAACAACTGAGGGAGTAGCCAGGTCAGCTCGGAGTAGGCCCTAAGCCCGGATTGATGGAGAGTTGGTGTCAGATGAGACAAAACCACAAAAGTTTAATCCATATCTGCACTAGTTTCCAGGAGGTTAGTGAAAAACAGCTACCCTATGTTCATATAATATAAGGTGAGATAACTAAGTATTAATTTAAAAAAGAAAAGTTCTCATAATTTACTAAAATTTTGGAACACCTACAGTTTAGCGGGCCATACCAATGTTCAAAACCTACCAATAGATGGCGATAGGCTCTGACTAGAGAACTGGCGGATGAACACACAACAAAAATTGGTGACAATAGGCATACGAAACAATTTCTTACTATCCTAACTAAAAATACTTACCTAACCTCTTAGCCAAGGGGGCTTCGACCCCCTGGGACCCCCCATTTTACTATCCTAACTAAAAATACTTACCTAACCTTCAGTCGAACTACTTACCTGAGTGGAGGGATGAGGTCGTTGAGAGGCATGGCCCGCTAAACCGTAACTACCCAAAATTTTGGCTGCATAATCAAAAGTTAAAATTAAATAAAAAAAAAATGGAAGTTTATCTAATTCATGGAATATGAGTTATTAAAGCCCTGGTTATAGATCGCATATATCATAGTCTGTTCTTTAATTGCTGTCAATATATCGTTTTCTATGAATAACGTTTATAGAAAATAGATAAACTATCCAAGTTTTTATGGATAACTAAATTATTACACGCTTGGATTGCATTATTAAATATAAGATAATTTCTATATGAAATATGTGGTGACTATTCCCAGAATGCCTACTTTCACCTGGTCAATGAATAGTCTACTCTCAGTTGGGCTAAAACTTACTGGCTTATAATTAAATATAAGACAAACTGTACGGTACTAAAGGGGAAGGGCATGAGTTACGTTTGCTTAATAGTTAGTGGAGAACTCCCACTGGTTAATAACACTAATACACTAAATAATATTAACTGAACACTGCATAAATCCAGGCTTAAATGAAAGACTCTTCGATAAAATATAAAAATATATTGAAAAAAAGTTAATATTATAATTGAGCAATATTTCAGCCCAAAAGAAAAGGTTAAATTTTACTTTAGTTTAGGTGGCAATAAGGTAAATTTTACAAAAATAACAAAGAGTTATAGCTCCAGGCACGACTGCTGGACACATCAAAATAAACAACACTTAATATCAAAATAGTAATTGTTCAAAATCCAAAAACTTTATGCAATATTGAAACACAGTCACTGCTTGACAAATTCGACAGCACTAGTCCAAGGGGCGAAATGGGAGGCTCATAAATTTACACGAATTTTACGAGTCTCTAACAATAGCTCATCACCTGGTGCCGTCTTCAGAGCGAGTCCTCGTCCGTTCTGTAAACAAATCAGACGAGCATCACATTCTAAAATAAAAGGATATCATTTTATCATATTATACATAATTAAGGATTTCCTAAGATTTAGATTAGCTTTACAAACAAATTCCAATTATTCATGAGAAAATGATGAATTAATGACAAAATAAATGATTGGTTTAATATAGTCTTTCAAACGAATATACACATGTAGGCTGATGCAGTGCTAATTACGGTATTACAATAAAACACACACAAGGTATAACTAATGAAACTGTGTGTGATAGACAGATCACCACAAAATATATGAATATTAAATTGTACCATAAAGTTGAATAATATAATTACTTACCTAGATTTTTAATGGTTGTAACGAAAGTGGCCAATATTGCTCCCTGGAAAATAAAAATTAAATATAATATTATTACATTCTTAACAATAGCACGGCTTAATGTTACAATATCAAGTAAAACAAAATAATAACTGCAAAATAATCATAGAAAAACTAATTACTTTTAGCATATATATATATATATATATATATATATATATATATATATATATATATATATATATATATATATATATATATATATATATATATATATATATATATATACATATATATATATATACATATATATATACATATATATATACATATATATATATATATATATATATATATATATATATATATATATATATATATATATATATATATATATATATATATATATATATATATATATATATATATGTATATGTATATATATATATGTATATGTATATATATATATATATATATATATATATATATATATATATATATATATATATATATATATATATATATATATATATTATATATATATATATATATATATATATATATATATATATATATATATATACATATATATATACATATATATATACATATATATATACATATATATATACATATATATATATATATATATATATATATATATATATATATATATGTATATATATATATATATATATATATATATATATATATATATATATATATATATATATATATATATATATATATATATATATATATATATATATATATACATATATATATATATATATATATATATATATATATATATATATATATATATATATATATATATATATACATATATATATATATATATATATATATATATATATATATATATATATATATATATATATATATATATATATATATATGTGTGTGTGTGTGTGTGTGTGTGTGTGTGTGTGTGTGTGTGTGTGTGTGTGATTATCTAATTGTGTTTACGGGAAAGAGCCCAAAGCTCGTATCTTCCCGTCTCCTCATCGCTTCCATTTTATACTTAGTGATACTTATCATACCTGTCCTTAAAACTATGGATTGAGATAGCATCAACTACCTCCTCGCTTAGCGAATTCCAATTATCAACTACTCTTACACTGAAAAAGTATTTCCTTACATCCTGCAAACAAGTTTTCTTACCAAGCTTCAAACTATGACCTCTAGTTCTAGAGCCAGCCATATCAAAATATCCATCCCTATCCACTCTATCATAACCATGAAGGAATTTGAAGACTGTCACCATATCCCCCCTCACTCTTCTAGCTTCGAGTGATGGTAAGTATAATTCCCTCAGCCTCTCACCATAACTGAGATTGCGTATTTCTGGCACCAGTTTCGTGGCATGTCTTTGAACTTTTTCAAGCTTAGCTATGTGCTTTTTCAAGTGCGGATTCCAAAAGGGGGCTGCATATTCGAGTTCTGGCCTCACATAGGTTACATAAATATTTCTGAACATTTCCTTGTCCATGTGCTTGAAGGCTACCCTTACATTTGATAAGAATGCATATGCTGCCCTTACTATGCCATTTATATGTATTTCTGGAGACAAATCTGCCAGTATGTTTACTTCTAGATCTCTCTCATTTTCTGTCTCTTGAAGTTGTACTCCAGCCACCGAGTAGTCAAGCTCGGGCCTTCTTGCACTTGTACCCATTCTCATTACCTTACATTTTGAAGTATTGAATTTCATTAGCCACTTTTCTGACCACTCATGCAGATTATTTAGATCCTCCTGAAGTTCTCTACCATTGTTCTCGTTTTTTACTTTCTTCACAATCTTTGCATCATCTGCAAACATATTCATGAATAAATTTACAGACTCTGGTAGGTCATTTACATATACAAGGAACAAAAGTGGCCCTAAAACTGAACCCTGTGGAACTCCACTACTAACTCTTCTCCATTCAGACACTGAGTGTCTTACTCTAACCCTCTGTTCCCTTCCTTCTAAGTAAGTTTTTATCCATTCCAAAACATTTCCACCTATTCTAGCCATTGATTGCAGCTTCCTAATAAGTCTCCCATGTGGAACAGTGTCAAACGCTTTCTGGAAGTCTAGGAATATGTGTGTGTGTGTGTGTGTGTGTGTGTGTGTATTTATATAGATATACAGATATATATATATATATATATATATATATATATATATATATATATATATATATATATATATATATATATATCTTTATCTATATATATATATATATATATATATATATATATATATATATATATATATATATTAAATAAGTGCATTCTTATATGTGTAAATATGAAATATATTTTCCACGTTCCGGGATTTGATCCTAGGACACATAATCAGGGTGTCAAGGCGATACTAACTATACCACTGAAAGCATAAAACAAGAGACAAACCTCTCCGCTAACTGCTTGAACTAGGGAACAAATAAAATCAACTAAATGTCTATATTAATTTTACCATCTCTTCTCAACGTCCCTTATGGCCTTTTTAAATACATTTGCAGCTAATGCAGTGATTGTGAACAGGGTAACAGACTGAAATGGTGGCAGGGAACTTCAATAAGACTTAAAAAAAAGAGTCTGCCAGAGTGTTCAGACAAGCGGTAATGAAATTCACTACGTCAAAATGTAAAATATTGAGAATGAGCGAGAGTGCAAAGGGGGGACCACGATTGCCTCTTCAATAACAAGGGAGGAATTCAAGTATCTGTGGACGAGAGATTATAGGGGGGGGGGGATGTCCTGGCAGTGTTGTCTCCGGAAGTATAAATGGAAAAGTACAGGCAGCCGAATGTTCACTTAGCAAAATAAAAAGGTGACTTTCAAGCAATTTGGACAAAAATTATTTGAGACCTTAGTTTGAATATCTAGTATTCTTCTAGAATCCTCACTTATAAAGTGATATATATATATATATATATATATATATATATATATATATATATATATATATATATATATATATATATATATATATATATATATATATATATATATATAAATAAATGGGAGAATGTTCAAAGAATGCTACGAAGCTTGAGACAGAGATAAGTGATCTAATTTATGACGATAGGCAAAAGGAGTTCGACTTACCATAACTAGAAACCAGAAAGAAGAGGGAGGATATGACAACGGATTTTTAAACTGCCTAGTGATTTTAACAAATGTGATAGGGAGCGGTTTTTTGATATGGGTGTCTAGAAATAGAGGTCATAGACTGAATTTTAGAGAAATACAATTAGGTAGATAGAGTTAAGCAATCATGCATAATCGCACCAGGATTTCCAACGGGATTGAGCAGTGGAACAGAATGCCGAGATTTAAAAAAAAAAATTGGAGATATGTTAATGAATGAATAATATATAAAAAGAGAGAAACAATAAAAGGACAAATATCATGTTAGAAAGAGGGAAGAAGGCAAAAAGAATGGGCAATAGGAAGAGGAAAGTTGCTGCTTGTGAAATGTAAGAAAATGAAAATAGAAGAGAACTGAGAAAATACGAGAGAGAGAGAGAGAGAGAGAGAGAGAGAGAGAGAGAGAGAGAGAGAGAGAGAGAGAGAGAGAGAGAGAGAGAGAGAGAAATGCTAAGTCATTTTAAAAAATTACATAAAAACCACACACACCTTCGGTAGTCAGATATATATATATATATATATATATATATATATATATATATATATATATATATATATATATATATATATATATATATATATATATATATATATAACCAATTAAGCACATTATATATGTGAAAACATGAATAATTTTTAACCCCGACCGGGACTCGAACCTAGAACTTATGATTACTAAGTCAAGGCGCTACCACTACACCACAGAAGGTTGGATTCCTTTTAACCTTCTGTGGTGTAGTGGTAGCGCCTTGACTTAGTAATCATAAGTTCTAGGTTCGAGTCCCGGTCGGGGTTAAAAATTATTCATATATATATATATATATATATATATATATATATATATATATATATATATATATATATATATATGTATATATATATATATATATATATATATATATATATATATATATATATATATATATATATATATGTATACACACACACACACACACACACATATATATATATATATATATATATATATATATATATATATATATATATATATATATATATATATATATATATATATATATATATACATATATATACATATATATATATATATATATATATATATATATATATATATATATATATATATATATATATATGTATACACACACACACATATATATATATATATATATATATATATATATATATATATATATATATATATATATATATATATATATATATATATATATAGAATAGCCCCAATGTATTCCCTGCGTGTCGTAAGAGGCGACTAAAAGTGGACGGGGCAAGGGGACTGGGAATCCCCCCCTTGTATTAACCTCCTGCGAGACGTCAAAGAAGAAGGAGAGTCGAGGGGAGAATAACTTCTCCCAAACTAGTTTTGAGGTGTCTAAATGTGCGTGGTTGTAGTACGATAGAGAGCAAAAGATGTCAAATTGGATATATGTTTGGTAGGAGGAGGATGGATGTATTGGCACTGTTTGAGACGAAGATGAAAGGAAAAGGAGAAGTGGCATTTGATGATGTGACGGGTAGGGTGTCTGGGGTTGAAAGGGGGAGAGCGAGAGAAGGTGTGGCATTATTGCTGAGTGAATGGATGGTAAATAAGGTAGTGGAATGGAAAGAAGTGTCATCTAGGCTGATGTGGGTGAGGGTTAGGATGGGTAGGGAATGTTGGGCTTTTGTTAGTGCGTATGGGCCAGGATGTGAGAGAAGTGAGAAAGAGCGGGATGAATTCTGGAATGAGTTGACTAAGTGTGTGGATGGTCTGAGTAGAAGGAACTATGTAGTTGTGTTGGGTGACTTGAATGCCAGAGTGGGTGATGGAGAGGTAGAAGGCGTTGTAGGAAAGAATGGGGTACCAGGTGGGTCAGATGGTGAGAGACTGGTAGATATGTGTGTGGAGCAAGAGTTTGTGAGAGATAATTGTTTTTTCAAGATGAAATTAATAAATAAGTATACATGGATGAGAGTGGCAAATGAAAGAGTGAAAGAAAGAGCATTGATGGATTATGTGTTGATAGCAAAGAGCATGATTGGTAGAGTGAAAGATATGCATACACTTAGGGGTGTGGCTGCTGGGATCTGATATTTTTTTGGTTGAAGCAAAAGTGGTAGTAGCAAAAGAGTGGGTAAATAGAGTGGGGGATGTAGAATGGAAATGGTGAAGGTGGAAGAGTTGAAAAAGCTAGAGAAGTGACAGGAATATCATGACAGGCTGAAATTGGCATATGCCAGGGTGAAAGAAAGAGAAGTTGGGGAGTTAGAGGAGGAATGGGGGTTGATGAAAGAATGTTTTGTGGGACTTGCAAGTGATGTGTGTGGAAAGAGGTTTGTTGGAGGCTGCATGATGAGGGGCAGCGAGTGGTGGAATGAATGGGTGAAAATGATGGTGGAAGAGAAAAAGAGGGCTTTTGAGGAATGGCTGCAGTGTAACAGTAGGGAGAAGTATGAAAGATATAGGGAGAAAAATGTGGAAACCAAGTGGAAGGTAGAGGAAGAGAAGAGATTGGCAAATGTTAGATGGGGACAGGATTGCATAAGTCATATGAGGAGAATAAGAAGAAGTTTTGGAAAGAAGTGAAGAGAGTAAGGAAGGGTGGATCGAGGATGGAAGAGCCAGTGAAAGATGTGAATGAACATATGTTAAGAGGGAACGATGCAATGAAAAGATGGGCAGAATATATTGAGTGCTTGCTGAATGTTTTTTTTTTTATGATTGTGACACCAGTTGAGGAAGATAGAGAGGCAGCTATAGTGGCAGTGGGGGGTGTTCAAGTGCCAGCAATGGGAGATGAAAATGAGAGAGAGATGACAAGAGAGGAGGTGAAAAGAGCATTGTATGAAGCAAAGCAGGTAAAGCATCTGGAATGGATGGTGTGAGAGCGGAGATGTTGAAAGAAGGGGGTGTGACTGCATTGGAATGGTTAGTGAGTGCTTAATATATGCTTTATGTTGTCAATGGTGCCAGTGGAATGGGTGATTGCTTATATAGTACCCCTATACAAAGGTAAGGGAGATGTGTATGAATGCAGTAAGTTTAGTAAGATTGCAGTAAGATTGTTGAGTGTGGTAGGAAAAGTGCATGGTAGGATACTGATTATTAGGATTAGGGATAAGACAGAAAATGTGATCGCAGAAGTGCAGACTGGTTTTAGGAGAGGTAGAGGTTGTATAGATTAGATTTAAATAGTTAGGCAGTTATGTGAGAAATATTTAGCAAAGGGTAAGGGTGTGTATTTTGCATTTTTGGATCTGGAGAAAGCGTATTATTACACCCAGGTATGACTGGTAAATACCAAATTCAAGAGGCTAATATATGACCGGGGGGCAATGGCTAACTGACTCGTAATTTGGCTCGAAATAGTGAAGGGCATGGAAATAAGGTGAACAGTTTATAACAATTGTAATATTAATGTCACTTAATACAATAGGAATTACAATCTGAGATTTAACAAACCTACAGATTAAGAAAACACAAGTAAATATGTACAATCCTACAGTTTAAAAAAAAAACGGACCTAAACACATTAATAATTAATAAAAATAAATTTACAGATTAACAAAAATCAACAAAGAAATAATAATGATAATTATTATAACTTTTAAATGATACAAAAAGTGAAATGGAACCTGGGAGGAGAGCAATAAGCTAATACACAATAATTATAATACAATACGCAACAAGATGCTCCAGGTGGCAGAACTAATTAGCCGGTAGGGGGAAAATAATCCTGGTATGTGCTCACGATCGCTGGATTGGAACTGTACTCTACCTGCCGGCGTTCTTGACCAGGTATATAAAACCTCGGACAGGGGGCAGGTCTTGGTACTAAGATGGTCATCCAAGGTAGGGTCGAGAGTAAAGCCAGAACATCATTATGACAGGCTATTCGAGGAGAAGTGAATGCTGATTGGTTGAAATGAACGCTAATTGTTACGTTTAAAGAAGTGGTAATTAAAAAGGGATAACAAGGCTGTTTGAGGTTGTAACAGTATGATAGAGTTGATAGAGAGGCAATGTGGAATGCTTTGAGGTTATATGGAATTAATGGTAAACTGTTGCATGCAGTGAAGAATTTGTTTGAGGGCAGTAGAGCTTGTGTTAGGGTAGGGAATGAAGTGAGTGAGGAGTTTCCTGTGAGTGTGGGACTGAGACAGGGATGTTTGATGTCACCATGGCTGTTCAATTTGTATACTGATGGAGTCGTAAGAGAGGTGAATGAGCAAGTGCGTGGTCGAGGTTTGAGAATACTAGATGGGGATGATAATGAGTGGGAGCTGAATCAGTTGCTGTTGCAGATGATACTGTGGTGGTGGCAGATTCAGAGAAGAAGCTGTGTCAGTTAGTGTCAGAATTTGGAATGGTGTGTGAGAGAAGGAAGTTGCGAGTGAATGAGGGAAAGAGTAAGGTTATGAGGTGTAGAAGAAATGAGGATGGTGCTGAATTGAATGTTATATTGAATGGAAAGACACTTGAGGAAGTTGATCAGTTTAAGTATTTAGGCTCGGTTATAGCTGCAAATGGTGGAGTGGAAGCAGATGTGTGTCACAGAGTGAATGAAGGATGTAAAGTGTTGGGTGAGTTGAAAGGAGTGATGAAGAATAGAGGGTTGGAAATGAATAATAAGAAAGTTTTGTATGAGAAAGTGGTTGTGCCAACTGTGATGTATGGATCAGAGCTATGGGGTATGAAAGTAAGTGAGAGATGGAAACTAAATGTGTTTGAGATGAAATGTGTGAGGAGTATGATTGGTGTATCTCGGTTGGATAGGGTTAGGAATGAAGTGGTGAGAGCAAGAACGGGTGTGAGGAGAAGATTTGCAGCCAGAGTAGATATGAATGTTCAGAGATGGTTTGGCCATGTGGAAAGGATGGATGATGAAAGACTGCTGGAAAAGGTGATGAATGCGAGAGGTGATGGGAGAAATGCTAGAGGGAGGCCTATGTTTGGATGGATGGAGGGAGTAAGGAGAGCCCTGAATGATAGGAGGATGGATGTGAGGGAAGCAAGTGAACATGCTAGGAATAAGAATGAGTGGTGAGCGATTGTGACGAAGCTCTGATGGGCATCAGCTGTTACCACGGGGCTGCATCTTACAGAGGAAGCCCTGTGGTAGGGGCAGCAGGAGAGTTGGCAGTTATGAAGCGACACAGGTTGTGGAAGAGCCGGGAGGATGGGCTGTGGCACTCCAGCAGTGCCATCTGAACGGTCGCTAGCTCTCTCGTCATTGCCCATAGAGCAAAGTAATCCCCTTATTGTTTTCTCTGCTTTTTTTTATGTCGGCTACCCCCCAAGTAAAGGGGGAAACAGCCAAGGTAGATATATATATATATATATATATATATATATATATATATATATATATATATATATATATATATATATGCATATATATATATATATATATATATATATATATATATATATATATATATATGCATATATATATGCATATATATATATATATATATATATATATATATATATATATATATATATATATATATATATATATAATCTATTAAGCACATTACATATGTGAAAACATGAATCATTTTTTACCCCGACCGGGACTCGAACCTAGGACTTATGATTACTAAGTCAAGGCGCTACCACTACACCACAGAAGGTTAAAAGGAATCCAACCTTATAGCTTATATCTGCTATACTTAGGAATGAACGCATTCTAACTGAATGCCACTATGTTCATATTACAGATTCCCCAACCTCACTCGTGGCTTCATTTTAGCATTTAATTCAATTCCCAATCTTATTCGGGCCATGAAATAATCTATTAAGCACATTACATATGTGAAAACATGAATCATTTTTTACCCCGACCGGGACTCGAACCTAGGACTTATGATTACTAAGTCAAGGCGCTACCACTACACCACAGAAGGTTAAAAGGAATCCAACCTTATAGCTTATATCTGCTATACTTAGGAATGAACGCATTCTAACTGAATGCCACTATGTTCATATTACAGATTCCCCAACCTCACTCGTGGCTTCATTTTAGCATTTAATTCAATTCCCAATCTTATTCGGGCCATGAAATAATCTATTAAGCACATTACATATGTGAAAACATGAATCATTTTTTACCCCGACCGGGACTCGAACCTAGGACTTATGATTACTAAGTCAAGGCGCTACCACTACACCACAGAAGGTTAAAAGGAATCCAACCTTATAGCTTATATCTGCTATACTTAGGAATGAACGCATTCTAACTGAATGCCACTATGTTCATATTACAGATTCCCCAACCTCACTCGTGGCTTCATTTTAGCATTTAATTCAATTCCCAATCTTATTCGGGCCATGAAATAATCTATTAAGCACATTACATATGTGAAAACATGAATCATTTTTTACCCCGACCGGGACTCGAACCTAGGACTTATGATTACTAAGTCAAGGCGCTACCACTACACCACAGAAGGTTAAAAGGAATCCAACCTTATAGCTTATATCTGCTATACTTAGGAATGAACGCATTCTAACTGAATGCCACTATGTTCATATTACAGATTCCCCAACCTCACTCGTGGCTTCATTTTAGCATTTAATTCAATTCCCAATCTTATTCGGGCCATGAAATAATCTATTAAGCACATTACATATGTGAAAACATGAATCATTTTTTACCCCGACCGGGACTCGAACCTAGGACTTATGATTACTAAGTCAAGGCGCTACCACTACACCACAGAAGGTTAAAAGGAATCCAACCTTATAGCTTATATCTGCTATACTTAGGAATGAACGCATTCTAACTGAATGCCACTATGTTCATATTACAGATTCCCCAACCTCACTCGTGGCTTCATTTTAGCATTTAATTCAATTCCCAATCTTATTCGGGCCATGAAATAATCTATTAAGCACATTACATATGTGAAAACATGAATCATTTTTTACCCCGACCGGGACTCGAACCTAGGACTTATGATTACTAAGTCAAGGCGCTACCACTACACCACAGAAGGTTAAAAGGAATCCAACCTTATAGCTTATATCTGCTATACTTAGGAATGAACGCATTCTAACTGAATGCCACTATGTTCATATTACAGATTCCCCAACCTCACTCGTGGCTTCATTTTAGCATTTAATTCAATTCCCAATCTTATTCGGGCCATGAAATAATCTATTAAGCACATTACATATGTGAAAACATGAATCATTTTTTACCCCGACCGGGACTCGAACCTAGGACTTATGATTACTAAGTCAAGGCGCTACCACTACACCACAGAAGGTTAAAAGGAATCCAACCTTATAGCTTATATCTGCTATACTTAGGAATGAACGCATTCTAACTGAATGCCACTATGTTCATATTACAGATTCCCCAACCTCACTCGTGGCTTCATTTTAGCATTTAATTCAATTCCCAATCTTATTCGGGCCATGAAATAATCTATTAAGCACATTACATATGTGAAAACATGAATCATTTTTTACCCCGACCGGGACTCGAACCTAGGACTTATGATTACTAAGTCAAGGCGCTACCACTACACCACAGAAGGTTAAAAGGAATCCAACCTTATAGCTTATATCTGCTATACTTAGGAATGAACGCATTCTAACTGAATGCCACTATGTTCATATTACAGATTCCCCAACCTCACTCGTGGCTTCATTTTAGCATTTAATTCAATTCCCAATCTTATTCGGGCCATGAAATAATCTATTAAGCAC
>JAXCGZ010008364.1:32500-39545 GCA_037179515.1 Halocaridina rubra
TTAACTTAACCTAACCTATCCTTACCTAACCTTCTCATGGCAAGTTCACATATAACATACTACAAACTCCAGGTGAGTAGCATATATATATATATATATATATATATATATATATATATATATATATATATATATATATATATATATATATATATATTTTATATATATATATATGTGTGTGTGTGTGTGTGTGTGTGTGTGTGTGTGTGTTACTTCCGGTCCCCTATTTTGTAACATATATAGTCATGGTGCCCGGGCCCGATGAGAGCAATTTTCTTTGTCTGTCCTGGTGTCACACATAAAATATTCTTTAAATTAAATAAATACATATATGTATACTGTATTGTTAATCACCAGTTTATACTCTTTTTATATATAACATAAGAAAATGGTTTCATGTAAGAGTTTTTATAATGTGTGTGTTGTCTCTGTATTTTATTTATTCATATTTTAACAATATAACAGTACACGGGGCTATGTTCGGGCGCAGGCACTATCAGTGCCATGCATATGTTCACTTAACATTTTATATTGGAACCGGTTTATGTCAACTCTTTATTGAGACCATTACTCAGTCTCAACTTTACATGAATCAATGTCATTATATATTTTTATAAGTCTGTAGTTACATATCGTTAACTATAAATGATAGTTAAGGAAAAGAGAGAGAGAGAGAGAGAGAGAGAGAGAGAGAGAGAGAGAGAGAGAGAGAGAGAGAGAGAGAGAGAGAGAGAGAGAGAGAGAGAGTCTTTGCCTCTCGTTGATTGCGCACGCCTGAACATACTTCCACACAGGTAGTTAACTATTTAATATATATTTGCCTGTACAGCAAATTTAAGTACGTGTGTGTGTATATATGTGTACACATTACACAAATATTGATATTCTTCACGTTAACTTAACCTAACCTAACCAAACCTCTCTTTAGCAAACCTTCACATAGCATACTCAATTAAAATATAATTAAAACTCCAGTGTGAAACATATATATATATATATATATATATATATATATATATATATATATATATATATATATATATATATATATATATATATATATATATTCTTTAATTTGAATACATATATGAAAACTGTATTATTATTAATTATGTGCTTTCACGTACGATTTTTTTTTCATATAAGTTGTTTTTAATTCGTGTGCTGTGTACATATTTTACATAGCTTACATTCTATCAAGCTAGTAACTGTACATGGAGATATATGTGCGCGCGCAAGCACTCCCAGCGATGTGCAAATGTTCATTTAACATATATTATTTGGCACTCTTAATATCAACTATCTATTGGTGCCATCGCTCATGCTGTACATCTGACCTTCGTTATCTCTACAATCTATTAGTGCCATCATTCAATTCATTATTCATTTTACATGATGAATGAATGTGACACCGGTAAATGCGAAGAAAAATCTGGCCCAGGCCCCAAGATAACATAAGCAGAGATAGGGAGTGTTGTGACTTGTCAGTTGAGAAGGGATAGTGTACAAACGTACAAATTGTAAATAATATTATTTTATCAAAATATGTAATTATTGTAAATAGGTAATCATTTAGTAATTATTAAGTTATTTTAAAGTTGTATTTAATGGGTCAATAATTACTCTTGGGTTTTTGTAACTCCTCCCACTGAAATAGCTGTAAATATAAATAACCCTGAATTTGATCATTAAATCAGTTCAATAAACTGCTTGTAATGGTGAACATCCTCTTTTATATATTAAGTAAAATAACTCTTGCTTTCCGTTTGATGTAGTGAAGTAACTACAGTCGTTACATTGGTGACCCCGGAGTGACTATCTCTCACCCAAGCCATGGCAGACAACAAACCTTCAACAGTGGCAATGACTTCAAACTCCCGACGTTCTCCATCATCGACGCCCACATCTGGTTCTTCGTCTACATCTTTTCCCACTTAATATGGGGTCGATGTTGCTGGACAGTTTTCTACATTTGTTTCTGTCCCATACCTCATCACCCAACAAACCTTTAGACCTCAGGTCGTCACTGATGCAATCCATCCACCTACGCTTTGGTCTCCCACTCCTTCTCCTACCCTGTATATCCATTTCCATCACCCTCCTCCCAACATACTGTGCATCCCTCCTTTCTTGTATCTTATCTGATATTTCTCTAACTTCTGAGGTACCTCTAATTACCTCGTTTCTGATCTTATCGCTTCTTGTCACCCTCGTGACAAGAAGAGGATCACAAATTCCGGAACACAAGCTGATCATGTTTTTCCATCCATTCCTGACACACTTTCCCCAGATATCAGACTGGTTGGAATCCCGGGGTGACAACCCCATCGCATACCAGGACTTGTAAACCTTCCTCTTAAGAAATTCTCTCCATCTCCAGAGAAAAGAGTTAAAATGATATTTGACCTTTCAAAACAGGCACTAAGTGATTAGCGCCCTTCTGGCGCACTTGCTGAGATGAGAGCTATTGCCCGTCTTCCTCCCGACAGTTCGGGTACCAGTCAGACAATAGATGTACTCCTCGCCCTTTGGTTACAGCGTCTTCCTGAATCTGTCCGTCCTGCAATCACAGATTTTTCAACTTTCGATGATGCAGCTCTGGCAGCCCGTGCAGACAGTCTTTTCGATGCACACAATGCAGCTAGTCGTCCACCAATATATGCCAGCACACCTCATAACATTACCAATATCAATCACATGTACTCCAGTCCTCCAGACGAAGCCGTCGCTGCTGCCACATATTCATCTCGATCATCATTCTACAACAATGCCCTCACACAACGCCCTACAACCCAGAAGCCAACGGCATGGTTGAACGCATGCACAGAACACTAAAGGCAGCCCTCATCACCCGCTGCACAAGCAATTCTTGGACACATCAACTACCTTGGGTACTCCTTGACTCTGAACTACTCCCAAAGGTCTTAACGTATCCTCAGCCGAGATGGTATATGGCGACCCCTTGGTGGTATCTGCGGAGTTTTTCCCAAATAACAATCACCATGAAGATCTCGATCGTCTCCGCCAGATAGTTGGAAAATACACACCTGTAAAACAAACATACCAGAATAACAGAAAAAAACTGTCATTCCACGAGACCTCAACACAGCCACCCATTTCTTCATCAGAACGTATAGTCATCGGACGCCTCTAACACCTTACGAGGAGTGGATATCCATTGACCGCTTGAAAGTCGCCTACCTTCAGGAAGATGATCCTCCTCCTATTCGTTTCTCTAGGGCAGGACCCCCTTTAGTCTCTTCCAAGGGGGGAGCATTGTACAAACGTACAAATTGTAAATAATGTTTTTATCAAAATATGTAAATATTGTAAATAGGTAATCATTTAGTAATTATTAAGTTATTTTAAAGTTGTATTTAATGGGTCAATAATTACTCTTGGGTTGTTTGTAACTCCTCCCACTGAAATAGCTGTACATATGAATAACCCTGAATTTGATCATTAACTCAGCTCAATATTCTGCTTGTACTGGTGAACGTCCTCTTTTATATATTAAGTAAAATAAATCTTGTTTTCCGTTTGAAGTACTGAAGTAACTACAGTCATTACAATAGTAAGAGATGAGTACCGTAACTGAAGGTAGAACTTAGATATCAAGCTAAATGGAAGACATTTAGAAACATTATAAAATCATTACTCTCAAAATTAATAATAACAGTATCAGCGTACGGTGCTTTAGATCTTAAATAAGAAAGACAGAATACAAAAATATACACATACATATACATAAACATATATATATACATAAATATACATATATGTAAGTAACTAGTAAATACATATTTAACGAAGGCTCCATAATCATACATAGCTGCAGGAGAGAGAGAGAGAGAGAGAGAGGAGAGAGAGAGAGAGAGAGAGAGAGAGAGAGAGAGAGAGAGAGAGAGAGAGGGAGAGAGGGAGAGAGAGAGAGAGGGAGAGAGGGAGAGAGGGAGAGAGGGAGAGAGGGAGAGAGGGAGAGAGTTGAGAAAAGAAAGAAAAAATAGAAATACACTAAAATAAAATATAAATTTAAATTAACGTGAAAAACTATTCTTTTTAAGATACTAAACACTTATATCTTTAATAATAATAATAATAATAATAATAATAATAATAATAATAATAATAATAATAATAATAACAATAACAATAACAATAACAATAATAACAATAATAACAATAATAACAATAATAACAATAATAATAATAATGATAATAATAATAATAATAATAATTATTATTATTATTATTATTATTATTATTATTATTATTATTGTTATTATTATTGTTATTGTTATTATTATTACTATTATTATATTATTATTATTATTTATTATTATTATTATTATTATTATTATTATTATTATTATTATTATTATTATTATTATTATTATTATTATTATTATTATTATTATTATTATTATTATATTATTATTATTATTATTATTATTATTATTATTATTATTATTATTATTATTATTATTTATTATTATTATTATTATTATTATTATTATTATTATTATTATTATTATTATTATTATTATTATTATTATTATTATTATTATTATTATTATTATTATTATTATTATTATTATTATTATTATTATTATTATTATTATTATTATTATTATTATTATTATTATTATTTATTATTATTATTATTATTTATTATTATTATTATTATTATTATTATTATTATTATTATTATTATTATTATTATTATTATTATTATTATTATTATTATTATTATTTATTATTATTATTATTATTATTATTATTGTTATTATTATTATTATTATTATTATTTATTATTATTATTATTATCATATCTCTATTGATGTTGGGAATAAAATGCACACTCTTATTTTCTAAATGTCAAAAAACAGTTGGATTCAATAGGATATGGTGACTAGCTGGAATGTGTTTGTAAATTACCTTCTAATAGTCTCCCACGGTGAATAAACATAGTCTTGGACAGTCTAAAATGAGAAACTTTCATGAAAAAAGCGGATATATTATGTATGTATGTATGTATGTATGTATGTATGTATGTATGTATGTGATTATCTAATTGTGATTACCTAATTGTGTTTTCGGGAAAGAACCCAAAGCGTGCATCATCCCGTCTCTTGATCGGTTCCATTTTATACTTAGTGATACTTATCATACCTGTCCTTAAAACTGTGGATTGAGTTAGCATTAACTACCTCCTCGCTTAGCCAATTCCAAGTATCAGCTACTCTTACACTAAAAAAGTACTTCCTTCCATCTTGCAAAGAAGTTTTCTTATGAAGCTTTAAACTATGACCTCTAGTTCTAGTACCAGCCATATCAAAATATCGATCCCTATCCACTCTGTCATAACCATGTCTGTATGTATGTATGTATGTAAAAATGCTGTATTTCAGTAACTGAATAAACAAACATGTAAAAATGCTGTATTTCAGTAACTGAAAAAACAAACATACGAAAACACGGCTCCACGCATAAAAAAAAAAATAAACGTACGATAATCACGGCTAGATTTGAACGAGTTCATAAACAAATGTGGAAAAAAAACACGTCTGATTTTCAATGCTAATGAAAAAACATATAAGAAGAGAATATACACGAATTATTGCACAATTTAAAATGAGAGAGAGAGAGAGAGAGAGAGAGAGAGAGAGAGAGAGAGAGAGAGAGAGAGAGAGAGAGAGAGAGCGAGACGCATTTATTCACGCTTCCACAAAAAGAAAAGAAGTTACATTTCAGGGAATGCATCAGAGCGCAGTAAGCTCTACCCTCCCCTAACGGGCTTATTTCCAGTCATATTCTGGATCGTTGGCGCTTAACGGGTCTTATTTACGGTCAATTACATGGTTACAGACCTTGAACAGTAAAGAATTTGATAAACAATTGTCATTGTCATTTATTTTATGGCGTAAAATACATTAAATACCAAACAGTTCGGAGTTCAGAATTACTGCATTTTGAACTGATAGAGAAATATCTAGCGCATGCGCATATACGCATTGCAAATGAGTTAAGGGGGGGTTTACACGGTCAAACGGTTCGTCGAAAGCGGTTCGACAGACGAGTGTTTGAAGTGATGTTCGAACGTGTGAACCGGGTATTTGGTTGTCGAACACGTTCGACAAACGTGTTTGACAACCAAATACCCCGTTCACACTTTCCAATATCACTTCAAACACTTGTCTGTCGAACCGCGTTCGATGAACCGTTTGACCGTGTAAACCGCCCTTTAGACTTACCTCTGTAGTGTAATGACAAATAATCTCTTTATTTTCATTTCATAGCGTTTACTGTAGAGTCTTTGGCAAGTATTGTTTCAGAGAATCTGACATTATTATCACTATGGTTTTATATGTATCAGTTTAATATATATTTTTGTAGATGTGGTAAAAATATTTATTCTTTATATCTAAATAGTTATTTTTGTGTGTGTACATTAATGATGTAAAAAGCAGATATGATTTGACGTGATTACGAAACATAACAACCTTAGTTTAAAATGGCTATTATAGGGTAGTAGAAGACTGAACACCAATAATATAGTTTTCATTTAAATTCCTGTGTTTTCATTTATGATCTAAACTTCTAAAGCATCACACGGGGACATTTAAAAAAAAACTACTCTTCTTTCTTTCCGAAAAAAAAAACAGCCAGAGATACCCCCATCACACTAGCTTCCGTATTATAATAATACCCAAAGCCATTCTGCAGAATATTATTCAGATGCACGCAAAAAGCACATATTTAGAATTCCTGAGCTATGACTCACACAGATATCCACTATTACAGGTGCCCTAATTATAACAGTTGCTTTTGGCAAACATCTGGCTATTCGCTAACTAATAGAGATAACAGATGTGTTTACCTATATACTTATTGATTTTAGTGGTAATAATATAATGGATATTATTTCTTAGGTATACTCTCTCTCTCTCTCTCTCTCTCTCTCGCTCTCTCTCTCTCTCTCTCTCTCTCTTTATATTCCTGCATGGTTTTGACTGGGTTAAGAGGGAGCGATACTTTAGGATGG
>JAXCGZ010008365.1:5000-32500 GCA_037179515.1 Halocaridina rubra
TGTTTTCCTTTTTTGATGTCGGCTACCCCGCAATTTAAGGGGGAAACAGCCAAGGTATATGTATGTATGTATGTATGTATGTATGTATGTATTATTATTATTATTATTATTATTATTATTATTATTATTATTATTATTATTATTATTATTATTATTATTATTATTATTAAATAATAATAATCTGTCTATCTACCTATCTATCTATCTATCTATCTATCTACCTATCTTTGTCAGAGTAGCAGCACTAGAAGAAAGTCCTGGCCTTACTGGGACAGCGCATAGTTCAAAACCTGCATTAGGTAGTTCGTACGGCATATTTTTTTTTTACCAGAGCTGTACAGACAGAAGGGATATGAAAGATGGGGTAGTGAAGTCCCTTGTTTGGTAACCCACTGTCATCTCAGTAGCCTCAGTGAGTACACCGTTACATGAGATTAGCAAATTGGGAATTAATTTCTTCACGAGCTCAGGCTTCAGTAGAGCCAGCAAATCATGACACAAAATGTGGTCAGAAAACCAGAATTGGCCAAAGACATTCGTGTTTGTGTGTGTGTATATATGTGTGTGTATTTACCTTATTGTATTTACATAATTGTGCTTACGGGAGAGTGCCTTAAGCTTGTAACTCCCAGTCTCCTGATCGGTTTCTTTTTTCAATTCTTTTATGTGATTACCTAATTGTGATTACCTAATTGTGTTTACGGGAAAGAGCCCAAAGCTCGTATCTTCCCGTCTCCTGATCGGTTCCATTTTAGACTTGTGTGTGTGTGCGTGCGCGTGCGTACAATGTGGTGCAATAGTAACTCCTATTTCCTATTATTTTAAAAGTTTTCTCTTCTATATAATGATGATGATGGTGATCGGTTTTACGTCACAGACTCCCTTTTCTACTGAGGGCTAGAACGGTGCCGTCTTATTGAGAATTTTGGTTTGGCAGGTGTAATAGTTACTCTGCGTGCATGCCCTCGCTAACCTTAGACCGTGTTGGGCCGCGATCCGTCGACATGATTTCTTAAAGTCGCGGACGTCACCTCTTTGCCGCTGTGACCACTTTTTCTCTCTTCTATATGGTGTTTCTTAATTATCGAGATTTTCTTTCTAATTATTTTATAAATTCTGCACAGAATATGGCCTTACGATTAAAAAAGGAACAGAGAATTAAAACACTTTATTACCAAAATGATAATAATTAGGCTAAAACTGTTTTAGTTTGTTCTCAGAAAAATTCGGCACAATGCAGAGCCACAATGCCGCAAAACTAATTAAATATTTTACTCTGAAATTAATGTTGAAATGTATCAAAAAGCATGTAAAAGTGTTTCTGATAAGGTTCAGAGTTGTATTGAACAACAAGGGAGAGCGTTTTGAACACAGGAATTTGGTTAATATACAGGTTCTGTTTTGATGAGACACAACTTATAATTTCTAGAGCCCATGAAATATTGGAACCTGCCTTTTATCAGCAACGAAGAAAGCCTAGGTTAGGTTAGAATTTGAGCTTAAAGGCCAAACTCAAATTCTAACAACCTATCCTAACCTAACCTAACGCAACCTGCCCCAGCCTAACCTAACCTTTCTTCGCTCTTTATGAAAGGCAGGTCCCAATCCTTCAGGAGCTCCTAATTCAAGTACTTTGAGTAGTACACAAAGGTGGGCATATTGTGGCTGGAATTTAGGTCAGTAAATGTAGAGGTGTTGTTGTTAGTAGTTTTATGTGTCACTACTAAATACCCTTCGTATGAGGGTGGATACAGACAGGTTGGAAGCATAATATTTAATGTTGTTTTGATGACGCAAAATTTATTATTTATCCTAAGATACTGGACTTGATTTATTTTCTCCAGTTAAGGAGAATGATATATATATATATATATATATATATATATATATATATATATATATATATATATATATATATATATATATATATATATGAGTGTGACACCAGGACAGACGACAAGACTGCCTTCTTTAATAAAGGCCCTGACACGAAGAAAACATTAAAACGAAAGAAAAGAAAAAGGTTATGGACAAGACAGAGATGAAGTAATGATACACAAAGGAAAATGACAGACTAAAATAATAGTCAAAGTACTGAGGACCTGGAGATATGGAGGATTAGGCCCTGAGATAAAGATAGATCCACTTTTTTTAAGGAAGATTGGTTATGAAAAATTGGAAAGACAGAAGGAGGAAGAGAGTTCCAGAGTTTGGAGGTAGATGGGAAGAAGCAGTTGCTGCACCGACCAATCTACGAGCTACAAATCTCCACACAGTACCTGTGTGACGAGGCCGCTTGGCGAGTGTTACGCGGCCCCGGCAGTGGGGGAAGGATGCAACTCGTCAACTCATCAGAGCAGCAATGGAAGTAGTAGCGATAGCAAAGAAAAATGGGTGGTACCTTACGGCGAGGAGGGAGAGAATCCAGATTAGAAGTAAGAGAAGGATCATTAATGAGTCTAACTGCCTTAGATTCAGCCCTATCAAGGAGATAAATATAAAAAGGAGCATACCAGATGTGTGAGCAGTATTCTAAGCAGGGACGGATAAGACCTTTATAGATTTTAAGTAATTGTAAAGAGTTAGAGTAGTGACGAAAACGAAACAGAAACCCTAAATTTGTGGATGCAGATTTAGTAATTTGCATTATGTGTTTCCTCCAAGACAAGTAAGAGGCTATATAGATTCCTAATATCTTGATAGAATTAAGAGAGTAAATTTCATTAGTTTCAAAGACAATAGGGTTATCAGTAGGAGAAGAAGATAAAGAGATAGCCAGAAACTGTGTCTTGGAGGCATTAAATTTAACTAAATTATGGGTGCCCCACTCGGATACTCTCTGCCAATCGGAGTTGAGAGTAGAAGAAAGAGTGATACGAGACTGATTGCGAGTAGCAGATGAAGGTTGTGAAGAAAAGGCAGAGGAATATTGAGGGATAGAATCGTCGGCAAAGGCTTGAAGAAGAGAGGAAGATGAGGATTGTAGAAGATCATTGATGAAGAGAAAGAACAGAGTGGGTGAAAGAACAGTGCCCTGTGGAACACCACTGCTAACAGGGAATGGGCTAGAAGTCGCACCATCAACAACTACAGGTATAAAACGGTCAGAAAGAAAACTGCAAATCAGAGAACAGAGAGAAGGGGCAAAGCCATAGGCAGGGAGTTTGGCCAACAGAGCCTTGTGCCAGACTCTGTCAAAGCCTTAGAGATATAAAGGGCGACGACAAACGATTCCCCATAGTTCCACTGAAAAGATGACCATACATATGTAAGATAGGACAGGAGGTTACCAGTAAATCTTGTCTTGTGGAAGCCGTACTGATGATCGGAGATAAGTGTATATATATATATATATATATATATATATATATATATATATATATATATATATATATATATATATATATATATATATATATATATATATATATGCAAAATAAACTCTTATATCACAGCACAATATGAAGCAAAAAAAGGCCCATAAATAAAACACAAAAAGAAGCGAAGATGTACTATATATTACGACTGGACTCCAGTCCTCTTCAGGTACAAATGAAGAGGACTGGAGTCCAGTCGCAATATATAGTGCATCTTCGCTTCTTTTTGTGTTTTATTTATGGGCCTTATTTTGCTTCATATATATATATATATATATATATATATATATATATATATATATATATATATATATATATATATATATATATATATATATATATATATATATATATATATATATATATATATATATATTACAATGAACTGTTACCATACAATCCTACCATTTCAAACTGTATGTCCACACTTCAGTGTTATTCATTTACGCCCATAATGAATCCTCCAAGTCTGTCCAACATTCTCCGACACTCCCCTGCTTTCAAAGCCGCCTACCGTTCCTACGAGGGTCTTCTCAGCCTTTTCAAAAAGAAGAACCAAAGAGTTAATTTCTTACCATACACACACACACACACACACACCCACACTCACGCACACACACACACACACACACACACACACACACACACACACACACACACACACACACACACACACACACACACACACACACACACACACACATGAATGAATGAGCTTTTTGCAGTTATTGACTGGAGAACCTTATTTTACAACAAATCTGTACAAGAAATGTATGACATCTTTTGTGAGAAATATGGGAAGATAGTAGATTGCTGCATACCTGTCACCAAAGTAGGTGTAATTCATGCCAGAGAGAAATGGTTCGATAATGGGTGTAAAAGAGCTAAGGAGTGGAGAGACAAATGCTGGAAAAGGTATAGGAGGAGAAAAAACATAAATGCCTGGCAAACCTACAAAAGAGCAAGAAATGACTACCTAAGTAAAAGGAGAGAGGCAGAGAAAGATTATGAGAGGGACATCACCAGGAAGGCTAAAGAAAATCCCAAGCTTTTCCACAGCTTTATCAGAGGAAAACTGAAGGTAAAAGAACAGGTTTTAAGGCTAAAGAGAGCGGATGGAAGCATCACTGAGACGGACGAAGAGATCTGCAAAGAATTGAACAAGGAGTTTCAGTCAGTATTTACAGTAGAAAATACCCCACCCCCTCAGATTGCAGTGATAGAAGCTCAAGGGCCGGTATTAGAGAACATCAACCTTACAGCCACAGAGGTATGCAAAGCGCTGATGGATTTAGATGTTCATAAAGCTACAGGTCCTGATGACATATCCCCTCATGTGCTTAAAAAATGCGCAAACACAATATCAGTGGCACTAAGTATCATATTTAAGGAGTCATTGGAGTCGGGGGAGATTCCAAGATGCTGGAAACAAGCAAATGTGATACCTATCTTCAAAAAGGGAAGGAGGGATACGGCTCTGAACTATAGACCAGTTTCCTTGACCAGCATAGTTTGCAAACTTATGGAGAAACTACTAAGGAAACATATCTCTCTTCACTTGGAATCCTTCAACTTTTTGTCAGTGAGGCAACATGGCTTCAGAGAAGGTAGATCAACAGTAACAAACTTATTAGAATTTTATGATGAGGTAAGCCAAATCTTACAGGAAAGAGAGGGCTGGGCAGATTGCATATTCCTAGACTTCCAGAAAGCGTTTGACGCTGTTCCACATGGGAGACTTATTAGGAAGCTGCAATCAATGGCTAGAATAGGTGGAAATGTCTTGGAATGGATAAAAACTTACTTAGAAGGAAGGGAACAGAGGGTTAGAGTAAGACACTCAGTGTCTGAATGGAGAAGAGTTAGTAGTGGAGTTCCACAGGGTTCAGTTTTAGGGCCACTTTTGTTCCTTGTATATGTAAATGACCTACCAGAGTCTGTAAATTCATTCATGAATATGTTTGCAGATGATGCAAAGATTGTGAAGAAAGTAAAAAACGAGAACAATGGTAGAGAACTTCAGGAGGATCTAAATAATCTGCATGAGTGGTCAGAAAAGTGGCTAATGAAATTCAATACCTCAAAATGTAAGGTAATGAGAATGGGTACAAGTGCAAGAAGGCCCAAGCTTGACTACTCGGTGGCTGGAGTACAACTTCAGGAGACAGAAAATGAGAGAGATCTAGGAGTAAACATATTGGCAGATTTGTCTCCAGAAATACATATAAATGGCGTAGTAAGGGCAGCATATGCATTCTTATCAAATGTAAGGGTAGCCTTCAGGCACATGGACAAGGAAATGTTCAGAAATATTTATGTAACCTATGTGAGGCCAAAACTCGAATATGCAGCCCCCTTTTGGAATCCGCACTTGAAAAAGCACATAGCTAAGCTTGAAAAAGTTCAAAGACATGCCACGAAACTGGTGCCAGAAATACGCAATCTCGGTTATGATGAGAGGCTGAGGGAATTGGACTTGCCATCACTCGAAGCTAGAAGAGTAAGGGGGGATATGGTGACAGTCTTTAAATTCCTTCATGGTTATGATAGAGTGGATAGGGATCGATATTTCGATATGGCTGGCTCTAGAACTAGAGGTCATAGTTTGAAGCTTCGGAAGAAAACTTGTTTGCAGGATGTAAGGAAATACTTTTTCAGTGTAAGAGTAGTTGATAATTGGAATTGGCTAAGCGAGGAGGTAGTTAATGCTACCTCAATCCATAGTTTTAAGGACAGGTATGATAAGTATCACTAAGTCTAAAAATGGAACCGATCAGGAGACGGGAAGATACGAGCTTTGGGCTCTTTCCCGTAAACACAATTAGGTAATCACAATTAGGTAATCACACACACACACACACACACAGAATTTTATGATGAGGTAAGCCAAATCTTACAGGAAAGAGAGGGCTGGGCAGATTGCATATTCCTAGACTTCCAGAAAGCGTTTGACACTGTTCCACATGGGAGACTTATTAGGAAGCTGCAATCAATGGCTAGAATAGGTGGAAATGTCTTGGAATGGATAAAAACTTACTTAGAAGGAAGGGAACAGAGGGTTAGAGTAAGACACTCAGTGTCTGAATGGAGAAGAGTTAGTAGTGGAGTTCCACAGGGTTCAGTTTTAGGGCCACTTTTGTTCCTTGTATATGTAAATGACCTACCAGAGTCTGTAAATTCATTCATGAATATGTTTGCAGATGATGCAAAGATTGTGAAGAAAGTAAAAAACGAGAACAATGGTAGAGAACTTCAGGAGGATCTAAATAATCTGCATGAGTGGTCAGAAAAGTGGCTAATGAAATTCAATACCTCAAAATGTAAGGTAATGAGAATGGGTACAAGTGCAAGAAGGCCCAAGCTTGACTACTCGGTGGCTGGAGTACAACTTCAAGAGACAGAAAATGAGAGAGATCTAGGAGTAAACATACTGGCAGATTTGTCTCCAGAAATACATATAAATGGCGTAGTAAGGGCAGCATATGCATTCTTATCAAATGTAAGGGTAGCCTTCAGGCACATGGACAAGGAAATGTTCAGAAATATTTATGTAACCTATGTGAGGCCAAAACTCGAATATGCAGCCCCCTTTTGGAATCCGCACTTGAAAAAGCACATAGCTAAGCTTGAAAAAGTTCAAAGACATGCCACGAAACTGGTGCCAGAAATACGCAATCTCGGTTATGATGAGAGGCTGAGGGAATTAGACTTGCCATCACTCGAAGCTAGAAGAGTAAGGGGGGATATGGTGACAGTCTTTAAATTCCTTCATGGTTATGATAGAGTGGATAGGGATCGATATTTCGATATGGCTGGCTCTAGAACTAGAGGTCATAGTTTGAAGCTTCGTAAGAAAACTTGTTTGCAGGATGTAAGGAAATACTTTTTCAGTGTAAGAGTAGTTGATAATTGGAATTGGCTAAGCGAGGAGGTAGTTAATGCTATCTCAATCCATAGTTTTAAGGACAGGTATGATAAGTATCACTAAGTCTAAAAATGGAACCGATCAGGAGACGGGAAGATACGAGCTTTGGGCTCTTTCCCGTAAACACAATTAGGTAATCACAATTAGGTAATCACACAATTAAAAGTTTTTCTCTTTTTTTTTTCCTCTTTCTCGTCTTCTTTCTATATTCTGTGAGAGGGAGAACATAAAAATGACGCCATCTCTGTCCCAAACCTCTCCCACTCATGGGTCGGGAGGAGGGGTAGCCATCAGGGACTTAAACAGAGAATCAAGAAGTTAGAGGAAATGGTTATAAGCCTTGATGATAAAATTCGGAATATGGATGGAGAAATGAAAGAGAATGAAACACTCAGAGAACAAATAAGATCTTTGGAGGAAGCAAATAAAGCACAAGGGCAGGAGAGAAAGGAACTAGAAAAAAGAATAAAGAAGCTGGAAGGGGAAAAGAGTCAACTAGAATCTAGAATTTCTAAACAAGAAGATAATAACAAACAGCTGAATGACAACCTAAAGGAATTAGATGTTAGTTCACTGCTCTCTTCTGAGAGAGACGAGATTGCTGCTTGGAATGTCCAGATTAAGGAAAATATTGAACAGTTCAGAAAAGAGTTCCAGGAGCTGAATATGGAAAATGATGCCATGAAAACTTCCTTTGCTGATGCACTAAAGGGGAATGTGGCAGTAAAAGAGGTTGTAAAGGTGGTGGCACTGGAAAACATACAAACAGTTGACTACAAAGAGACAGTAATCGAAAAAATGAAAGACGTTGTGATGGAAAGGGCAAACCCACTCATCAGACAGGCACTTGATAAGGAGAAGACAGTGGTAATCTCAGGCATAAGTGAATCCCAGGAGCCAACATGGCAGGGGAGACTTGAAGAAAATAAAGATAGGGTTGTAGACCTGATAAGAAAGCTTGGAGTAGTATGTGGTCCTGAGGATATTGTAAACATACACCAACTAGGTAAATATTCGAGGGAAGGAAAGCCGAGACCAACAAAAGTAACCTTTGAGAGAGGGGAAACATGTAGGGAAATATTGTTGAGAAAAAAAAAGTCTAAAAGACCTTCAAGAATGCAAAGAAGTGTTCATTAGACGATACAGAACACAGGAAGAGATGGGAAAGATCAAAAACTTGTTGCAAGAGGCAAGAAGGTTAAATGATGAAAGTAATGAAGAAGAGAAGAAAAATTTTCGTTACAGAGTACTTCCAGACAAAGGGGAGATAAAGAAGATAATGACAGAAGATCAGGGGATGGGGCCTCATTAAGATTGTTATACACAAATGCTGATGGATTAGCTGGAAAGGCAGTAGAATTAAAAGATAGGATTCACAACAGTAAGGCAGATATAGTAGCAATTACAGAGACTAAGTTGAGTGAGGACATAAACAGTGTCACAGTTTTTCCTAAGGGCTTCAGAATACTAAGGGTTGAAAGATCTGAGAGGACTGGTGGAGGGATAGCACTGCTCATAAGTGAGAGGATTCAAGTTGAAGAAATAAACTTGGCTATAGGAAGTGAGTTCAAGGAATTTCTTGTTGATCGCATAAATACTGGGTCAGAGAGCATTATAATAACTGTTGTATACAACCCACCAAGGAACCAAAATAGGCTTGAAGTTTATGAGGAAAGTCATATTGGTACTATTGAAGTCATAAACTCAGTTGTTAACATGGCACGGGAAAAAAATGTAGGATTTTGATTATGGGAGACTTTAATCATAAAGAGATAGATTGGATAAACCTTGACCCACACAGTGGTGAGGACTCATTCGGGGCAAGATTCCTAGATTGCGTACAAGGGAATTTCCTACACCAACATGTAATGGAACCAACAAGGGCCAGGGGTGGGGATGAGCCATCACTACTTGATCTAGTGTTCACAGATAATGTGTTGGATATTGAAAATATTGAGTATGAACCACCAATTAGAAAGAGTGACCACTGTGTGTTGTTGATGGAGTATATCATTGAAGATATTCTTCCTGAGAGTAGAGGCACTGAGGGCATGAGGAGGAACTATCCAAAAGGAGATTACATCAAAATGAATGAGCTTTTTGCAGTTATTGACTGGAGAACCTTATTTTACAACAAATCTGTACAAGAAATGTATGACATCTTTTGTGAGAAATATGGGAAGATAGTAGATTGCTGCATACCTGTCACCAAAGTAGGTGTAATTCATGCCAGAGAGAAATGGTTCGATAATGGGTGTAAAAGAGCTAAGGAGTGGAGAGACAAATGCTGGAAAAGGTATAGGAGGAGAAAAAACATAAATGCCTGGCAAACCTACAAAAGAGCAAGAAATGACTACCTAAGTAAAAGGAGAGAGGCAGAGAGAGATTATGAGAGGGACATCACCAGGAAGGCTAAAGAAAATCCCAAGCTTTTCCACAGCTTTATCAGAGGAAAACTGTAGGAAAAAGAACAGGTTTTAAGGCTAAAGAGAGCGGATGGAAGCATCACTGAGACGGATGAAGAGATCTGCAAAGAATTGAACAAGGAGTTTCAGTCAGTATTTACAGTAGAAAATACCCCACCCCCTCAGATTGCAGTGATAGAAGCTCAAGGGCCGGTATTAGAGAACATCAACCTTACAGCCACAGAGGTATGCAAAGCGCTGATGGATTTAGATGTTCATAAAGCTACAGGTCCTGATGACATATCCCCTCATGTGCTTAAGAAATGCGCAAACACAATATCAGTGGCACTAAGTATCATATTTAAGGAGTCACTGGAGTCGGGGGAGATTCCAAGATGCTGGAAACAAGCAAATGTGATACCTATCTTCAAAAAGGGAAGGAGGGATACGGCTCTGAACTATAGACCAGTTTCCTTGACCAGCATAGTTTGCAAAGTTATGGAGAAACTACTAAGGAAACATATCTCTCTTCACTTGGAATCCTTCAACTTTTTGTCAGTGAGGCAACATGGCTTCAGAGAAGGTAGATCAACAGTAACAAACTTATTAGAATTTTATGATGAGGTAAGCCAAATCTTACAGGAAAGAGAGGGCTGGGCAGATTGCATATTCCTAGACTTCCAGAAAGCGTTTGACACTGTTCCACATGGGAGACTTATTAGGAAGCTGCACTCAATGGCTAGAATAGGTGGAAATGTTTTGGAATGGATAAAAACTTACTTAGAAGGAAGGGAACAGAGGGTTAGAGTAAGACACTCAGTGTCTGAATGGAGAAGAGTTAGTAGTGGAGTTCCACAGGGTTCAGTTTTAGGGCCACTTTTGTTCCTTGTATATGTAAATGACCTACCAGAGTCTGTAAATTCATTCATGAATATGTTTGCAGATGATGCAAAGATTGTGAAGAAAGTAAAAAACGAGAACAATGGTAGAGAACTTCAGGAGGATCTAAATAATCTGCATGAGTGGTCAGAAAAGTGGCTAATGAAATTCAATACTTCAAAATGTAAGGTAATGAGAATGGGTACAAGTGCAAGAAGACCCAAGCTTGACTACTCGGTGGCTGGAGTACAACTTCAAGAGACAGAAAATGAGAGAGATGTAGGAGTAAACATACTGGCAGATTTGTCTCCAGAAATACATATAAATGGCATAGTAAGGGCAGCATATGCATTCTTATCAAATGTAAGGGTAGCCTTCAGGCACATGGACAAGGAAATGTTCAGAAATATTTATGTAACCTATGTGAGGCCAAAACTCGAATATGCAGCCCCCTTTTGGAATCCGCACTTGAAAAAGCACATAGCTAAGCTTGAAAAAGTTCAAAGACATGCCACGAAACTGGTGCCAGAAATACGCAATCTCGGTTATGATGAGAGGCTGAGGGAATTAGACTTACCATCACTCGAAGCTAGAAGAGTAAGGGGGGATATGGTGACAGTCTTTAAATTCCTTCATGGTTATGATAGAGTGGATAGGGATCGATATTTCGATATGGCTGGCTCTAGAACTAGAGGTCATAGTTTGAAGCTTCGGAAGAAAACTTGTTTGCAGGATGTAAGGAAATACTTTTTCAGTGTAAGAGTAGTTGATAATTGGAATTCGCTAAGCGAGGAGGTAGTTAATGCTACCTCAATCCATAGTTTTAAGGACAGGTATGATAAGTATCACTAAGTCTAAAATGGAACCGATCAGGAGACGGGAAGATACGAGCTTTGGGCTCTTTCCCGTAAACACAATTAGGTAATCACAGTGGTAATCACAAGCATAAGCAAATCCCAGGAGCCAACATGGCAGGGGAGACTTGAAGAAAATAAAGCTAGGGTTGTAGACCTGATAAGAAAGCTTGGAGTAGTTTGTGGTCCTGGGGATATTGTAAACATACATCAACTAGGTAAATATTCGAGGGAAGGAATGCTGAGACCAACAAAAGTAACCTTTGAGAGAGGGGAAACATGTAGAGAAATATTATTGAGAAAAAAAAAGTCTAAAAGACCTTCAAGAATTCAAAGAAGTGTTCATTAGATGATACAGAACACAGGAAGAGATGGGAAAGATCAAAAACTTGTTGGAAGAGGCAAGAAGGTTAAATGAGGAAAGAAATGAAGAAGAGAAGAAAAATTTTCATTTCAAAGTTCTTCCAGACAAAGGGGAGATAAAGAAGATAATGACAGAAGATCAGGGGATGGGGTCTCTTTAAGATTGTTATACACAAATGCTGATGGATTAGCTGGTAAGGCAGTAGAATTAAAAGATAGGATTCACAACAGTAAGGCAGATATAGTAGCAATTACAGAGACTAAGTTGAGTGAGGACATAAACAGTGTCACAGTTTTTCCTAAGTGCTTCAGAATATTAAGGGTTGAAAGATCTAAGAAGACTGGTGGAGGGATAGCACTGCTCATAAGTGAAAGGATTCAAGTTGAAGAAATAATCTTGGCTATAGAAAGTGAGTTCAAGGAATTTATTGTTGCTCGCATAAATACTGGGTCAGAGAGCATTATAATAACTGTTGCATATAACCCACCAAGGAACCAGAATAGGCATGATGTTTATGAGGTAAGTCATATAGGTACTATTGAAGTCATAAACTCAGTTGTTAACTTGGCATGGGAGAAAAAATGTAGGAGTTTAATTATGTGAGATTTTATTCATAAAGAGATAAATTGGATAAATCTTGACCCATACAGTGGTGAGGACTCATTCGGGGCAAGATTCCTAGATTGCGTACAAGGGAATTTCCTACATCAGCATGTAATGGAACCAACGAGGGCCAGGGATGGGGATGAGCCATCACTACTTGATCTAGTATTCACAGATAATGTGTTGGATATTGAGAAAATTGAGTATGAACCACCAATTGGAAAGAGTGACCACTGTGTGTTGTTGATGGAATATATCATTGAAGATATTCTGCTTGAGAGTAGAGGCACTGAGGACGTGAGAAGGAACTATCCGAAAGGAGATTACATCAAAATGAATGAACTGTTTGCAGTTATTGACTAGAGAACCTTATTTTACAACAAATCTGTGCAAGAAATGTATGACATCTTTTGTGAGAAATATGGGAAGATAGTAGATTGCTGCATACCTGTCACTAAAGTAGGTGTAATTCATGCCAGAGAGAAATGGTTTGATAATGGGTGTAAAAGAGCTAAGGAGTGGAGAGACAAATGCTGGAAAAGGTATAGGAGGAGAAAAAACATAAATGCCTGGCAAACCTACAAAAGAGCAAGAAATGACTACCTAAGTAAAAGGAGAGAGGCACAGAGAGACTATGAGAGGGATATCACCAGGAAGGCTAAAGAAAATCCCAAGCTTTTCCACAGCATTATCAGATGAGAACTGAAGGTAAAAGAACAGGTTTTAAGGCTAAAGAGAGCGGAAGGAAGCATCACTGAGACGGATGAAGAGATCTGCAAAGAAATGAACAAGGAGTTTTAGTCAGTATTTACAGTAGAAAATACCCCAACCCCTCAGATTGCAGAGATAGAAGCTCAAGGGCCGGTATTAGAGAACATCAACCTTACAGCCACAGAGGTATGCAAAGCGCTGATGGATTTAGATGTTCATAAAGCTACAGGTCCTGATGACATATCCCCTCATGTGCTTAAAAAATATGCAAACTCAATATCAGTGGCACTAAGGATCATATTTAAAAAGTCACTGGAGCCAGGGGAGATTCCAAGATGCTGGAAACAAGCAAATGTGATACCTATCTTCAATGAGGGAAGG
This sequence comes from Halocaridina rubra, assembly GCA_037179515.1. Classification (NCBI taxonomy): domain Eukaryota; kingdom Metazoa; phylum Arthropoda; class Malacostraca; order Decapoda; family Atyidae; genus Halocaridina; species Halocaridina rubra. Next base: position 18,500 of record JAXCGZ010008365.1, read on the forward strand.
AGGGATACGGCTCTGAACTATAGACCAGTTTCCTTGACCAGCATAGTTTGCAGAGTTATTGAGAAACTACTAAGGAAACATATCTCTCTTCACTTGGAATCCTTCAACTTTTTGTCAGTGAGGCAACATGGCTTCAGAGAAGGTAGATCAACAGTAACAAACTTATTAGAATTTTATAATGAGGTAAGCCAAATCTTAGAGGAAAGAGAGGGCTGGGCAGATTGCATATTCCTAGACTTCCAGAAAGCGTTTGACACTGTTCCACATGGGAGACTAATTAGAAAGCTGCAAGCAATGGCTAGAAATGGTGGAAATGTTTTGTAATGGATAAAAACTTACTTAGAAGGAAGGGAACAGAGGGTTAGAGTAAGACACTCAGTGTCTAAATGGAGAAGAGTTAGTAGTGGAGTTCCATAGGGTTCAGTTTTAGGGCCACTTTTGTTCCTTGTATATGTAAATGACCTACCAGAGACAGTAAATTCATTCATGAATATGTTTGCAGATGATGCAAAGATTGTGAAGAAAGTAAAAAACGTGAACAATGGTAGAGAACTTCAGGAGGATCTAAATAATCTGCATGAGTGGCGAGAAAAGTGGCTAATGAAATTCAATACTTCAAAATGTAAGGTAATGAGATTGGGTACAAGTGCAAGAAGGCCCAAGCTTGACTACTCGGTGGCTGGAGTACAACTTCAAGAGACAGAAAATGAGAGAGATCTAGGAGTAAACATACTGGCAGATTTGTCTCCAGAAATACATATAAATGGCATAGTAAGGACAGCATATGCATTCTTATCAAATGTAAGGGTAGCCTTCAGGCACATGGACAAGGAAATGTTCAGAAATATTTATGTAACCTATGTGAGGCCAAAACTCGAATATGCAGCCCCCTTTTGGAATCCACACTTGAAAAAGCACATACCTAAGCTTGAAAAAGTTCAAAGACATGCCACGAAACTGGTGCCAGAAATACGCAATCTCAGTTATGATGAGAGGCTGAGGGAATTAGAGTTACCATCACTAGAAGCTAGAAGATTGAGGAGGGATATGGTGACAGTCTTTAAATTCCTTCATGGTTATGATAGAGTGGATAGGGATCGATATTTTCATATGGCTGGTTCTAGAACTAGAGGTCATAGTTTGAAGCTTCGTAAGAAAACTTCTTTGCAAGATGTAAGGAAATACTTTTTCAGTGTAAGAGTAGTTGATAATTGGAATTCGCTAAGCGAGGAGGTAGTTAATGCTATCTCAATCCATAGTTTTAAGGACAGGTATGATAAGTATCACTAAGTATAAAATGGAACCGATCAGGAGACGGGAAGATACGAGCTTTGGGCTCTTTCCCGTAAACACAATTAGGTAAATACAATTAGGTAAGTTCACACGCAAACAATCACCCACTTTTTTTCTCTCTCACAGACACGCGCATACACAAATAGTGACACACACAAATGCGACCACAATTAGGTTAAATCATACACACAATTAGTAAATAAACACAAATGCTCTGACATTTAGATAGCACAAACACACACACACATGATCACCCATGTTTTTTTCTCTGAATTTTTTTCTCAAGTCAGACTTTTCTCTTCAAGCTGTCAATAGATATCCTCTTGCTTAGACAGAAAAATGGACAGAAAAATGATCCAATATGTAGAACCTCATTAACTGTCAAGTGCCTTTGGAAACCCTACACACTCTACATACAATTCTTATAAAGCTGAAACATTATTATTATTATTATTAATAATAATAATAACAATTAATAATAATAATAATAATAATAATAATAATAATAATAATAATAATAATAATAATAATAATAATAATAATAATAATAATAATAATAGTTATAATAATAATAATAATAATAATAATAATAATAATAATAATAATAATAATAATAATAATAATAATAATAATAATAATAATAATAATAATAATAATAATAATAATAATAATAATAATAATAATGATAATAATAATAATAATAATAATAATAATAATAATAATAATAATAATAATAATAATAATAATAATAATAATAATAATAATGATGATAATAAATATTATTATTATTATTATTATTATTATTATTATTATTATTATTATTATTATTATTATTATTATTATTATTATTATTATTACTACTATTATTATTATTATTATTATTATTATTATTATTATTATTATTATTATTATTATTATTATTATTATTATTATTATTATTATTATTATTATTATTATTGTTATTATTATTATTATTATTATTATTATTATTATTATTATTATTATTATTATTATTATTAATTTTTTTATCATTATTATATAATCATAATATTAATAATCCCTGACAATCTATATATAGGAGTATTTTTATGACTGTGACACCGAGGCAGGCAAATGACTGCCCTCATCAATAAAAGCCCAAGCACGATGAAAACGTAAGACGAAGGAAAAGAAAAAGGTTTTGGACAAGGAATTGATGGGGCAATGATACACAAAGGAAAAGGACAAACTGAAGAATAATATAAGAATTGATGACCTAGAGATATGGCAGAAATAGTCCCTGAGATGGCGATAGATCCGCCTTTTGAAGGAAGATAGGTTATAAGAATTAGGAAAGACAGAAGGAGAAAGAGTGTTCCAAAGTCTAGAGGGTAATAGTCATAGTCATAGTCATAGATTTTATTGCCAAATATTCAGTATACATACAGGAATAAATATGTACATTATATTCAGAGGCACTAGCCTGCTGAGCATGAGCTCCTTGGACGGCCGTTTAATATGAATTTCACATAATTTAAAGTATGACGGCAATAGTTAACAAAAGCTCCAATATAACAATCTCATACTTATCTTGTAATAAAACAAAACATTCGCCTGACCTTAACCTGGACATAATGATGCACCAATACTGTATTAAATATTATTCAACAGCTGCTTGATTTTGCCTAGTAAATAAATGCTATTTGAGTTTCATTTTAAATAAAGTTATGCTAGTTATTGTTTTTAAATCTTCTGGTAATGCATTCCAACATTTTGGGCCAAAACAGTGAATAGAAAATCTTTACAAGGTTGTTCTCGGGTGTGGACATATCAAATTTATATTGTTACCTCTGGTTCCACGGTTGTGTTGAATAAATCTAAATAATTTTCTGTTATCATTAAAATCACTATGTATAATAATAAGACAGAAATATTGTATCAAATAATTAATTTTAAGCAAGTTTAGCTCCTTGAATAAAGATGAAGTTGAGTCATATTTTCCACTATATGTAATAGTTCTGATCGTCTTTTCTGAGTTACAAATACATCCCTTACAATTGACGGCCAAGTACTACCCCAGATAGACAAACAGTATATAATATGAGGATAATACAGGGAATAGTATATGCTTTTTAAGGCCTCATTTGTTAGGTTATGGCGAATTTTATACAAATTCCACACGTCTTGGACAGTTTTGAGCAGACGGATAGAATATGATATTCCCAACTTAAATTTTCATCAATACTTACTCCCAAAAATTTCTTACAAGCAACTCTTTTAACTTCATACCCATTCATATTAACTTGACCAATATTGTGTACTACAGATCTATTTTGAAATAAGATATAGTCAGTTTTGGAAACATTTAGCTTTAATTTATTAACATAGACCCAGTTGTTAATTTTTTCAAGTTCACTATTTAAAACAGAATGCAGGTGGTCAAGGTTATTATCATGCAAGAGAAGGTTGGTGTCATCTGCATAAAGAATATATTTGAATTTATTACTGGCATTGGAAATATCATTTATATAAACTAAAAATAACAGTGGGCCCAGTATTGATCCCTGTGGTACTCCCCTCTCAATAGTTTGCAACAAAGATGCTTTCCCATTACAACATACTGCTTGTTTTCTATTTTTCAAGTAGCTCTTAAATAACTGTAATGGTGTTCCCCTAATACCCACACAAGTTAGTTTTTCTATTAGTATATAATGATCTAATGAGTCAAATGCTTTGGACAAGTCTAGGAAATCCCCTGCAATAAAGTTTTATTTTCCAAATTTTGATAAACATTACTTGTAAAATTAACTATTGCTTTTTCAGTGGTCTTATTATTACGGAATCCGTATTGATTTTTAGATAATAGGTTGAACTTTTCAAGGAATTGTTTAAGTCTGTGAACAATCACTTTTTCAAACACTTTACTTAAGGACGGTTAGATTGATATAGGTCTATAGTTATTTTCATCATCTTCAGTGCCTGACTTAAATATAGGTATTACTTTAGCACTTTTTAGTTTGTCTGGAAAACATCCTTGCTGAAAACATAGGTTGATTATGTGGGTAAGTGGGGTACCAATGTAATGGGCAATGACATGGAGTAGTTTTGATAGAATTACATCATATCCCGATGCTGTATTTGGTTTTAAGGTTTTTATATATTTAGTGGCTTTCTCCCTTGTTACAGGATACAAGTAAATCGAAAAGTCTGGTGGATTATTAAGAAACTGTCGGTGTGAGTTTTGTTGCACATTTTGTTGTTCCTGTGTTGGTTGTGCTATAGTTAAGAAATTATTATTAAAGATATTAGCAGTGTGGTCATTATCATTTTTTAATTTGATTTCCTTTGAATGATTAATTTATTTTCATCCCATTAGGCTGTTTATAGTATTCCAGGTAGACTTGCTGTTTCCTTGTTCCTTCTTAAGCTTATCCTGAAAATATCCATTTTTTGCAGCTCGAAGTAGTGTTACTAATTTGTTCCTGTAAGCTTTATATCTGGTTCCAAAAGACAAAGGCCATTTTGATGCAAGCCTTTTTAATCGGTGTTTTTGTATGATACTATTTTTTAATCCTGCAGTTATATGTGGGCATATGTTGTTTTTATTACTTACAATCGATTTTCTCAGAGGAAAGCAGTCTAGAAAATTATCTCTAAATGTACAGTGAAATTTATTAAAAGCTTCATTTGCGTTATTTAGGTCTATGATATGTTGTCATTTTTCATGTGATATATCGCTAGTAAATTTAGCTATGTTATCATCAGAGTAATGTCTTTGTCTCTACATATGCATCAAATTTGTTATTCTTTTTTAAACTGGGAGTATACTGTGAAATTATCTGTTATGTCGGTGTACACTATGTAATTGCTTATGTTGTCTTCAAGATTTGTGGTCCAGATATGATCAATTAGAGATGCACTATTTTCAGTTACTCTCGCAGGTTTAGTAGTTAGCGGAAAGCAGCCATGTGAATACATTATGTTTATAAAATCAGTTACTCTTTGATAATTTATTTAAAACAAATCTAAGTTTCAATCACCGAATAAATAAATACTTTTGTACTCTTTTCTTGCTGAAAAATCAAATACTTTCAGTAAAGCTCCAAGGAATTCAGGCATGTTCCCCTTCGGTGGTCTATATACAGATGCAAAGAAGCAATTTTCCTTCCCGCTATATACCTGTATAGTAACACATTCAATGAATCACTCCATCATACTGCACTCCATTATAACACTCGAGCTATACTTATTTGCTACATACATACATAGACCTCCACCTTTCCTGTCTCTGTTCTGAGTGTACATATTATACCCTGTTATATTATACAATGATTCAATATCATTTTCCAGCCTAGTCTCCAAAAAACACATTACATCACATATATTATTTTCTGTTAAACATTGATCAACGAATATTTGAAGATTATTTGCAAGACTTCTAATGTTCATGCACAAAACCGAAATTGCATTAGATTTATTTAAGTTTGAATACAGTTCATTTAAGCATATTTAAATTGAAAAAGTGTTGGTTGCATTTCTCATATTATTCAAAAACAAATCTATTTCATTTTCTAGACCAAGTTGGTTAAATATCATCTTATCAAGCTCATTGATACATAAGTAATTTGAAAGTACTTTGTCGTTGTTTGTTAGCCTTATAAGTTCATCGTCACTAATGGAATAGTATGGAAGTTATCTATTTACAGCCATGGTGAAGAAATAAATTACACTATTTTCACATTTACTGACTTACAAGTTACCATTTATTTCTTCCAAATCTTACCGGGCTCATCCGGCCATTTATTGGTTTAGGGTGAGAGCGTTTTATAGCGCCCGTGGAGGGTGACACAGCAGGAGGGGGTGTCCGGTGAAGACATATGACTCTCCTGCCCCCCCACTCCGGTGCCCCACACCCCGCACCACTGATCCTGGTCATCTCCTCAACCGTGCCACTCACTGAACCAGCCACACTCTCAGTGTTGTATCGTTCCTTCACGATGAGCTTAGAATGCCTAAAGTAGGCTCTTTTCTCTTCTGATATAGCCTTTTTTACTTGTGGCATCTGTGCATATTTTATTGCCTGTGATGCAGCACACAGGTCATCATTAAGGTAGATCTTGGTGCCTTGCAACTTTTTGGCATTTTGCATGACCGTCTCTCTGTCACAGTAGCGGGAGAAACGAGCCACTATGGGGCGAGGTATGTCATCTCGAAGTGGTCCCACCCTGTGAGCCCTCTCCAACGTCATGCCTTCTAGCTGTAATTTATCAGCTATCAGGGCTGATACCATAGTCATTGTTTGCTCTTAGGTCTCCCCATCGCGTCGCTCCTCTACACCGCTTAATTGGATATTGTTTCTTCTAGAATAATATTCTTGGTAATTCAAGCGTTCTTCTAAGGTGGTTATTTGTTGATTTGCAGAGTTTATTTGTTGAGATAGATTATCGATTGTTTCTTTGTCGTTACTCTTTCCTTTCTCATGAATTCTAATTGTCGATTTGAGGCCATCAATTTCTCTCTGGCTGAACTCCAGGCTTGTCGTAAGGTTGGAAACTGTGGATTCAAGTGATTTTATCCTGTCACTAAGCTGTTTCAACATTACCTCCATGGCATTCTTATATGCATTTTCTTGAGATTCCAATAGTTTGGCAATAACAGTTTGATCCATTGTTGTTAAGCAAAGCCGCGGTGGAAGCTCAGTGACATCACAACACCAGTGCACATGCGCAGAAAGCAGCCAACGGGTCATGAGGGGATGTAGAGTAGGGATTCAAATCTTTCAAATATTTCACCTCAAAAAAAACAAGTTCAGCACTACTCACAACTCATGCAAATCCTTCTAGAGAGCCACTGTGGTCTTAGATACCTTGCTTGGGTGATTTAACGTCCGTAGCAGGTCATGGTCTTTTGTTTATTTCTAATTATTGGAGAGCTATCAACTTGTAAACAGTGCCAGTCACACATTCGAACAGGAAGAAGCAGTCGCTGCTCCGACCAATCCGAGAGCTATAAATCTCCACACAGTACCTGTGAGACGAGGTTGCTTGGCGAGTGTTATGTAGCCTTGGCAGTGGGGGAGGGATGCAACTCACCAGCTCATCAGAGCAGCAATGGAAGTAGTAGTGATAGAAAAGAGAAAGGAATGATACATTACGGCAAAGAGAGAGAGAATCCAGATAAGAAGTAAGAGAGTAGTCACCATGGCTCAAGTGGTAGCGCCAGCCACTTTGAGGCGTCATATCGAGGGTTCATGCCCCGTAGCAGTCTGAGGTCACCAAGAGCATGCACTCATGGTAGTGATTGCATCTGCCAAAACAAATCCTTCGCAAGAAGGCATCCGTCCTAGTCCTTAGCAGAAAAAGGAGTCTGTGATGTAAAACTGGAACTGGTTTAGATTCAACCCTATCAAGGAGAAAAGTATTTGAAGAAGCACTGCATATTTGCAAGCAGTATTGTAAGAGGGACAGATAAGACCTTCATAGATTTTAAGTAACTGTAAAGAGTTGAAGGAGTGTCGAAAAATAAACGGAACCCCCAATTTATTGGATCTAGATTTAGATATTTGGATAATGTGATTCCTCCATGATAAGTTAGAGGCTATATGGAATTTTAATATGTTGATAAAATTAGGAGGGTAGATTATTACATTCGAAGACAAAAGGGCTATCAGTAGGAGAAGATAAAGAGATAGCAGGAAACTATGCCTTGAAGGCATTAAATATAACTAAATTTTTGGTGCCCAACTCAGATACCCTCTGCATATCGGACTTGAGAGTAGAAGAAAGAGTGTTACGAGACTGATTGCGAGTAGCAAATGAAGGGTGTGAAGAAAAGGAAGAGGAAAAATGAAGGGTTGAATCATCGGCAAAGGCGTGAGGAAAAGAGGAAGATTGGAAACTGAAGAAGATCATTGATGAAGGAAAGGAACAGAGTAGAAGAAAGAACAGAGCCCCATGAAACACCACTGGTAACAGAGAATGAGCTAGATGTTGCACCGTCAACAACCACAGATAAAAAAAAAACGGTCAGAAAGAAAACTGGAAATCAGAGAACAGATTGGTGTAAAGCTATAAGCAATGAGTTTGGCCAACATAGCCTTGTGCCAGACTCAGTCAAGAAAAAACCCTGAAATGAATCAAATTTGCCAATAGATTTGTAATTTTTATGCATTTTATGTGTCACTATTAGTTCCCATTATAGGGGTGGATACATATGTCTTTCTCAATTCCCCATGGTGGGCTCGATTGCGGGTCCGCCACCTTCCAAATCGAGTATTATGAGCACTCTTCTTCTGTTGTCCCCCGTGGATTTGATGATAAACACACGTATATATTTCTTTTTAAGAGGTTTGACAAGCCTCTTTATTGTAATTAGATACTGAGCAAGTGTTGTCTCATTGCAAAAGTATTATGATGCAGATCATTTACAGTCTACAAACAGGAAATCATCATCTTCTACATCGCCTCCAACGCTACCTGACGCGAAGGGCTTTGAGAGTTTATGCTCTCTTGTCCAATTGAATATTTTTTTTATGAGTGTGACACTGTGTCAGGCAAGAAAATTGCCTTCATCAGGGCCGGGTTCTTAGAAAGCATATAGATGAAGAAAAAGTAGAAGGCTAAAGACAAGGAGGAAATATGGGAATGATACACAATAGGAAAAGGACAGCCTGAAATAATAGTCAAAGTATTGAGGACCTAAATATATGGCAGGATTAGGCCCTGAGATGACGATAGACTCTCTTCTTGAAGGAAGATAGTTCATAATATTTAGGAAAGACAGACGAAGGAAGAGAGTACCAGAGTCTGGAAGTAGATGGGAAGAAGCAGTCGCTGCACCGACCAATCCTTGAGCTGCAAATTTCCAAACAGTACCTTTGAGACGAGGTTGCTCGATGAGTGCTACACGGCCTCTGCGGGGGGAAGGCAACTCACCAACTCATCAGAGCAGCGATGGAAGAAATAGCGATAGGAAAGAGAAAGAGATTATATCAATTAGCAAAGAGAAATAGAATCCAGATTAAAAGTAAGAGAAGGATCACTGATGAGTCTGATTACATTAGATTCAACCCTGTCAAGGAGATAAGTAAGAGAAGAAGCACCTTAGAACTACGAGCAGTAATCCAAGCAAGGATGGATAAGACCTTTACAGATATTTAGTAAGTGGACAGAGGAAAAGTAACGACCAATTGAAACAGAACCCCTCATATTTTGGATGCAGATTTAGAAAATTGGATTCTTTGACTCCTCCAAGACAAGTTATAGGCCATCTGAATTCCTAATATGTTAATAGAATTTATAGGGTAAATTTCTTTGTTTTCAAAAACAATAGGGCTATCAGAAGGAGAAGAAGATGAGGAAATAGCCAGACACTGTGTCATGGAGGCACTGAATTTCACTAAATATTTAGTACCCCACCCAGATACCCTCTGCAAATCGGAGTTGAGAGTAGAAGAAAGAGTGATGCAAGACTCCTTACGAGTAGCAGATGAAGGTTTTGAAAAGAAATGCAGAGGAAAAATAAATGGTAAGAACATCGGAAAAGGCATGGAGAAGAGAGGAAGATGGGAACTGTAAAAGATCATTGATGAAAAAAATTGATTACAAGAAGGAAGACTCCTTCCACATCCCTATAGTAATTCGTTCATTGAATGTACTAGCATGTGGAAAGAGTCAGAGCTAAAGGGCAGATGATTGTTAGTGCTTTTGTGAAAAGACTGATTGATGTGTTAGCACTGGGAGTGAAACTATGAATAATTTTTACCCCGACTGGGACTTGCAATTAGGACGCATAATTACTGTGCCAAGATGCTACCAACTACACCACAGAAGGTCTTAAAAGGGAAACAAACTTACAGCTATATCTGCTATACTAGGAATGTGTACATTCTATCTGAATGCCACTCTGTTCATAATACAGATTCCCCCAACCTCACTCGTGGCTTCGCATTCACAGTTAATTCAAATCTCAATATCATTTGGGTAAAAATTATTCATGTTTTCATATATGGTAATGTGCTTATTTGATTATTGTTGGTCTTCACTATTCTTTCGTCAATCCTTCCCATGTGTCCAAACCAACTCAACACTATCTGATATAATCAATCCGAATGCCTTTTTTCAACAACTGTTCTTTGCCTGATCTCCGTTTCTCACTCTATTCATTCTAGATACACCACTCATGCTCCTCAAACATCTCATCAATAAATTCACCTTTTCTTATTTCATCCCCTCTTGCATTCCAAGTCTCTGCTCCAAACAATGCTGTCGGCACCAGTACGCCTTCATATATCTACCTCTTTGTGTTCATTCCCAAATACCTACTCGTATTTCTCATAACACTTTTCAACCCATATAGACATTTGCATGCTTCATACACTCCATAACTTACCATCGCATTTACTCGTCCACTCCTTGATACACGCGACCCCAATTCCTTAGACCATTCAAATTCTTCAAGCAATTCCCCATTCACTCCTACATTATATCTACCAATATTAACACTCCTCATACATCTCATGACTTTACTTTTTCCAGTATTCACATGCAACATCATTCTTTCACACATCCTAACAAGCTCAGTCGCAAAATGCTTCTATTAATTCTCATTATCATCCACCAGTGCTGTGTCATCTGCAAATAGCAAGTTAATAAATTTTCACAACCTCCCATTCTCACCCAATTATTTCAAGCCTCTGGCAAATACTATTTCAAATTCTTCCCTTCCCACTCCATACACATACAAATTAAGCAACCATGGCGACATTATACAACAGTGACGTAGCTTCCACTTATTCCATACAGTCTCAACACACACCACAATTCCTCTCATTCAACCCTGTCATATGCATTATCTAAATCCATAAAGGCCCAAAATGTGTCCTTACCTTTCTCTAAGAATTTCTCACAAACCTGTCTTACCTCAAGCACCTGATCCACACATTCTATTCCTCTCCTGAATCCACACTGTTCCTCTACAATCAGTCTCTCAGTACCTCTTCTAATGCTCTCAATTAACACTTCAAAATACTTTACCAAGTACACTCGACAAACGAAATCCTCTAAAACTACTACACTCCTACTTATCGCCTTTCCCTTTATAAAGTTTAACTAAAAAATACATTCAATAACCTAACCATCGATCCCACAAAAGCCTCTCCACTTTTTTATAAGCATTCAACATGACACCCATCTATCCCTGTTACTTTACCTGCTTTCATTGGTCTCAATGCCAAATGTACTTCCTCTTTTGTTAAGTCTCTATCATTCTCATAACCCATTATTGTCATATTCCATTCATTTGCCACAGCCACATCCACTGGCTCTCTCTTATCTTCCTCATTTAGCAGTTCCTTGAAATGGTCACCCCATCTCTCTCTCACCTTTATTTTTTCTACTAGCAATTGTCCATCTGCTCCTTTCACCCTCTCCTCCCTACCAGATTCACCATTCCACACTCTTTTCACTTCCTTCAAAAGCATCTGTTTATACCTTTCATAATTTGTAGAGAAGCTCCTGCCCTACTTTACATCTGCTTCTCTCTTTGTCTCCCTCTCCACGTGCTTTGCTATGCTCCTCTTTGCACAATTCCTTTCCTATGCCTCAACATTATCTACCTGCAACCATACCTCAAATGCCTGCTTCTTTTTAGCCACCTCTTACTCTCCTTCCACACACTACCTCTGCACACTTCATAACTTCTTTCTTGAAACAAGTCAATTCGTCCTCCACTCCCTCCTCCACATTCTCTTTCACTACATTCCACACATTCCTCAGACTAGCCTTATGCTCAGTTTTTCTCATTCTTATGCAGTTCAACTACATTTAGCTTATCTCTCACTCTCTCGCCTCTCCTCTTACTCCTCTTTTCTACCATTCTCACTCTACTTTCAACTAAATAATGACCAAACACTCCACCACTTGCTCCTCTCAGTAAATTCAAATTCAATGCTTTACCAAACTCCTCCAGTCCACTGCAATATAATCAATTAAGGTTCTGTCCACTGCTCTTCCATTATCTTCTGTACACCACGTATACTTTTTCACAACCTTCTTTTAAAATACAGTCTTAGCAATCACATCTCTCGCTTTATCAGTTCACATATCTATCATTTTCTCTTCACTCTCATTGCTACCAGGTACTCCATACTTTCCACTTACACCATCCACTGGTTTAATCCTTACTCTTTCGTTGAAATTTCCCATCAATACCACATTCACATTCATTCCCAAGTCTTCAACACACTCATTAAAATTTATAAAAAATTCTTCTCATTCTTCCTCATTTATTTCACTGGAAGAGCCATATGCACTCACTAACTCCCTAACCTAGCATCTCAGTCTCATTTTAGCCATAATTATTCGAGATGATACTTCCATCCATTCCTCCACACACCTACTCATCTCTTCAATTACCAATAGAGCCACTCTCTTTCTTCCTTGCCCTCTCTCAACTCCAAGTACCCTGCCTACCACCCTCCCAAATGTCACCTCACCATTCTCTTTTATTCTAGCATTGCTCAATGCAAATACATCCATCTTTCTATCCACAAACATACTCCCTATCACCTCCCTCTTAATTTTTCTTACATCACAACCATGCACATTCAGATACCAAATTATTAGGGTTTTAGCTGGATCTCTCCTGCCAGAGTACCCCCCCATTTATTGGCCACTCATACTATAAAAATCTAGAGGAGGTGACTCCCAGTCCCCCTTTTCCCCCATTGGTCGATTTGTCGACACACAGGCAAAAATAAGAAGAATGAAAAACTACAAATTCAAAAAGAATGTTTTCTGAAAAGAAAATTTTCTCTTCTTGACCTATGATGCCTTCAGAGGCATGAAATCAATCCGCTTGATGGAATGATGATAAAAATCACCTGTTCTTTCTTCTTTCAGCTCTTTTATAATGTATTTTCTTTGTAATATTATGCTTTTATAATGCTAAGAATAAAAAATGGAAATCAGCGATTTCGTAATTTATTTTTAAATGTGGTCTCCATTTTTTAATTCCAGAAAAAAATACTCAAATTTTTTTCTAAATTAAAAAAAAAAGAGTTTCTCTAAGAAGTTTCAAACCTCTTTCAAGTATATATTGAAAACTGAAGGTAATGCTTAGTGATATGACTCCACGGATAACCTAAAAGGCTTTCCTTTTTTTTCGATAACAACACCTGCCAATGAGGTACATAAGCAAGGAGGCCATCCTCATAAAATTTTGAAAGTGGGAGACAGGTCCCATTACTTGTTCACAGTTTGTTTCAACACGAATGTCATTACCTAAAACATATGTGTGGAGACCTTGATACATCTGTATTCTCTGTTTTATAATAGTAGCTATTCTTATTTATATTCTTGTTCTCTGTATCTTACAAGCCACTTAGACACTGATGTTGATTTAGTATCCAAATTTTGAGACAAAATGCCTCTCACGATACCAATCCTTTCCATTGATACAGGCATAGTACATGCACCGAGTAGAGTTAGGTTACTCCCCATTCTTTCCTTAACGGCTGGTTTTCTAATGTTCATTCGAGGTTGAGTTGTAAAACTGCTATTTGGACTGTAGAATTTGACTCAAAGTTTTACAGCAAGGTCCTCTTCCTGATAATTTATCTCTGTATTGATCCAGGACTGGTACTGGCACCAAGCTAAGGTCATCATGATTAACATTGACGTGACATATCTACTGGAATTTTGTAAACCATGGAGCGACACATGACCCATT
>JAXCGZ010008365.1:37500-39499 GCA_037179515.1 Halocaridina rubra
TATATATATATATATATATATATATATATATATATATATATATATATATATATATATATATATATATATATATATATATATATATATATATATATATATATATATATATATATATATATATATATATATATATATATATATATATATATATATATATATATATATATATATATATATATATATATATATATATATATATATATATATATATATATATATATATATATATATATATATATATATATATATATATATATATATATATATATATATATATATATATATATATATATATATATATATATATATATATATATATATATATATATATATATATATATATATATATATATATATATATATATATATATATATATATATATATATATATATATATATATATATATATATATATATATATATATATATATATATATATATATATATATATATATATATATATATATATATATATATATATATATATATATATATATATATATATATATATATATATATATATATATATATATATATATATATATATATATATATATATATATATATATATATATATATATATATATATATATATATATATATATATATATATATATATATATATATATATATATATATATATATATATATATATATATATATATATATATATATATATATATATATATATATATATATATATATATATATATATATATATATATATATATATATATATATATATATATATATATATATATATATATATATATATATATATATATATATATATATATATATATATATATATATATATATATATATATATATATATATATATATATATATATATATATATATATATATATATATATATATATATATATATATATATATATATATATATATATATATATATATATATATATATATATATATATATATATATATATATATATATATATATATATATATATATATATATATATATATATATATATATATATATATATATATATATATATATATATATATATATATATATATATATATATATATATATATATATATATATATATATATATATATATATATATATATATATATATATATATATATATATATATATATATATATATATATATATATATATATATATATATATATATATATATATATATATATATATATATATATATATATATATATATATATATATATATATATATATATATATATATATATATATATATATATATATATATATATATATATATATATATATATATATATATATATATATATATATATATATATATATATATATATATATATATATATATATATATATATATATATATATATATATATATATATATATATATATATATATATATATATATATATATATATATATATATATATATATATATATATATATATATATATATATATATATATATATATATATATATATATATATATATATATATATATATATATATATATATATATATATATATATATATATATATATATATATATATATATATATATATATATATATATATATATATATATATATATATATATATATATATATATATATATATATATATATATATATATATATATATATATATATATATATATATATATATATATATATATATATATATATATATATATATATATATTATATATATATATATATATATATATATATATATATATATATATATATATATATATATATATATATATATATATATATATATATATATATATATATATATATATATATATATATATATATATATATATATATATATATATATATATATATATATATATATATATATATATATATATATATATATATATATATATATATATATATATATATATATATATATATATATATATATATATATATATATATATATATATATATATATATATATATATATATATATATATATATATATATATATATATA
>JAXCGZ010008366.1:0-5000 GCA_037179515.1 Halocaridina rubra
TCTTTTGAAACTTTTTGAGATGGCTATTTTCTCGTAGAGATACGTTAGAGCTGTATGTGTGCCCCTGCCTCTTCTGAATCCGTTTTGGTTGGGGGGGGGGGGGAAGTCATTTATTTCTAAATATTTGTATACTCGGGAGTGTATTATTTTTTCGAACTGCTCTGAGTTCGAATTGAGTTCCCATGTGTTCGTTTATTTTAATAACTGACTTTGTCAGATATAAAGTCTGACAGAATTTTTGTTATTAATGGGGGTAACTGAAGTTCTATAATCTTAAAATTAAGTCCGTCTCTCCATACTTTGTCAAAAGCAGAGGAGGCGTCTCTGATCAAAACATTGCACTGTCTTTTGAGACGTTGTGAGATGGCTATTTTCTAGCCATTTACCAAATATAGCAATTCTTGAACTACTAGATATATTTAATTCATGTTTATCTGCAAGCTACTTTCTGAAGCTATTTAAGACATCAGTAATGATTTTTATACCCAAGCCCGGGAAAAGCACTACCCTAGCCGAAAATTATCGCCCAATGTCTCACCTAGAAGTCCCAGGTAAAATATTCCCTGCCTCTTCTGAATCCGTGTTGGTTGGGGGGGGGGGAGGTCATTTAATTCTAAATATTTATATACTCGGGAATGTATTATTTTTTCGAATATTTTCCCTGGGACTTCTAGGTGAGACATTGGGCGATAATTTTCGGCTAGGGTAGTGCTTTTCCCGGGCTTGGATATAAAAATAATTACTGATGTCTTAAATAGTTTCGGAAAGTAGCCTGCAGATAAACAAGAATTAAAAATATCTAGTAGTTCAAGAATTGCTATATTTGGTAAATGGGTTAGTATTAGTTTATTAAAGCCTGAACGTCCTGGGGCTTTATTTTTTATATTGTTAATGATGTCTTTAATGTCGGCTATTGTGATTGGAAATATTAGATCATCCCCTGGGGCTAAGCTATTTAAATCTACGTTTAAATGTAGTGTAGTTAAACCTTCGTTTTCTCTTAAGAAGTTGCATATTATTCTTACGTTTTCTTGATCGTAGTTTGTGTTTTCTTCTTCGCTAATATTAAAAATATTTTTCCATGTTTTTCTGAATTTTTCTTCTTTTTTCTCTATTGGTGAATAGTTTTTATTGTTATTGTTATTGTCTATTAAATACGGCGTTGATTCTTTGCAGTTACCCATTAATTTCTTTACATCATTCCAAAAATTTTTGGGATCCTTTTCTTTGTTTTGAAGTTTCATTATTATATTTTCCCAATTATTATTATATGATTCTGATAATTCTTTTTGTAGTTCCTCTTTTATCGTCCTCAGTTCAGTTAAAGCTTGGGGGCCCCAGGGGCCTCTGCCGACGTTATATGATAAGGTTATGTATCTATTTTGGAGTGCTTTGCTTTTGTCATTTAGTTTCGGGTGGGGTAAGGGTTTCGTCGTTTTTAAAGGTATATGATTTTTTATTGCTTTATTAACTATGTCATACCACTATTTCAGGTGTTCTTCTATATCCAAGGTTGAATTAATGGTGGTATTTCTCGTGTTGTCTTGAGTGAATTTTTTATCTAGGAAAGATCGATAATTATCCCAGTCTGCAGTTTTTAGGTCTCTTGTTGGGGGAATTCTAATTGCTATAGGTTCTGTTGATAATTTAATTATTAATGGCAAGTGGTTTCAGATCCATGAGTCATGGTTCTGAAATCGGGTCCGAGTATTTTAATTAGGTTATTATTTAGTAGTGTATTTTAAATATTTCCGATTACGTTATTTCTATTGTGTCCCAGTATGTGGTGTTTAGCATTAAGATCGTCAATAAGGTATGTTGGGATGGTTTTCCGTATTAATATTAATATATCTTCGAAAGGGATTTCCATTCATTTAGGTGGTAAGTACGCTGTTCCAATAATCATGGGGCCGTTTTTTTGTTTATTTTAATTGCTAAGAAGTCATTAACAAAGTCGTCTTTAATTTGATGATCAATATTTCTTTTAATGGCAATAGCTACACCCGCATTTTCTTCATTTAAAATATTTCTCTGATATGTATTGTATCCGTAAATTCTAATTTTTTCGTTTATTTTTGAAGTACTATTTGGTAGTATGATATCTGGGTGTATTTCTTTGTATGCATTATATAATTCGTTGCTTCTGGTTTTGGTCCAAGCTAACACGTTATGTTGAATGATTGTTAGTTTATTGTAGTTATTTAACATCGTGAAGGAAATTTAGTTATAGATTTTACATTTGTATAATACCTGGGGTATAGCCTGAAAGTGCTTTCGTTCGAAAAACTGAGTTCTTATTTCAGTTAGATCGATTTTATTTTGTTCGAGTAATAGATGTACTTGATGGGGTTTGTAGCCACTGTTGGAGTATATATATTTAAGTTTGTTGGTTCTGAGAATTAATTCTCTGACTTCGTTCTCTTCCATATTGGAGGGTAGAGTATCGTCGTTTCTGCAGATGATTTTAAAGTTTAAGTCGTCTATTAGTTTCTTTCTTTCATTCTGTCTCGTTGTGGGAGTTTTTGTTAGTTCTGGCTTTCTTTATTTACTTGGTTGTTTGTTGTTGTTTATTTATTTTTTATTTTTTTTAATTGTTCCCGTTGGAGATTGAAATGGTAATTTCTGTGTTTTTGGGGTGGTCGTTCTTCTGGTTCCCAAACGAGTTTACTTACAAAATTTTACTTAAGGACACCTAGGTTAGCGAACCACTAGATTAAAAACAATGTGATTTTATCAAAGATTTAGGTTTAATTTCAATTTGGGAACAAAAAAACTTTTATGTAATTGAAAACGAAACCAACTTAATGAAAATAAATAAAATTTAAAGGAATTTTAGATAGAGAATTGGTTTGCATCTAGATTTGGAAGTAAGACAGTAGTAGGAACAGATTTTCGTGCTTAGGATTGGGAAGGAGGAGGTGGGGAAACTACAAAGCGGTTACTGAGATGTGTGGGGACAGTGGACGTTGTTAATTCACCAGGGGCGGAGTTCTCCCCTCTGTGCTGCTGGCTTAACCTACCAGCAACACCTGCCCGCAGCTCACGGCAAGCTCAATGCAGAAGCTGCAACTACCCGGCAGGTAAAAACAGGGTAGTCACAGCCAGTAAGGT
Organism: Halocaridina rubra; assembly: GCA_037179515.1. NCBI lineage: Eukaryota > Metazoa > Arthropoda > Malacostraca > Decapoda > Atyidae > Halocaridina > Halocaridina rubra. The sequence goes on from JAXCGZ010008366.1 coordinate 3,112, forward strand.
AAGGATATCCTAGAGCTTTCTGTTATTGGTATAATAAAGCTAGACTAGAGGCAATCTGCGTCTCTCCTTACTTACGTCTACCCAATAACCAGCTTACCAGTGAAAAATACGTCTGTTAGCAAAGCTGTTGACAGAATCGCTGCCTCTTCCACAGCCTCGAGTATAACCTATAGTAAATATGTATTCTGCATCCTCGAAAAAACAATGAAATAGTAAGCTTTTCCTTTTTTATGCATTTATATGTGTTTTTAATTACTTATGTATACGATTATTTGATTATAGATTTACTTATTTTTGAAAACAAGAAGAGGATCTGATATCTTATAATCAGTCACCGAAGCTCATAGTCTATGTAATGTTTATAGCATCTCGTCTCTGTGTCATTCCTCGTTTGTGGATGAAGCCGTTGTTCCCTATGGGTCCTCCATGACCCATTCCACCCATCCGTGCGTGGAGAATCTATATCAAATAACTCCAACGAGGACTGAGTTCTTACGTACACTTGTTCACAGTTACTTTGATAATAAGGAGAGGGTATAACTCGGCTACTTAAGGCACGACACTCTTAGCTGTGTGGGGTCATTGGTGGAATATGAAGTCTCAGTTTATCAGAGCAACAATTTTGTGTTTGTAATTATTACCTGTTTTCCATAAAAATAAAATCTATCCCAGATGAGTGCTTGTAGGTTAGGCCTTTGGAGAGCGCGCCTCTCATATGAGTTTGTAAATATTTTTTAGTTTTATTTCTAGTTATAATAGTATTGGAGAATTTAAACTTATATGAAGATTTTGCATTGCTGACATATCTGTGTATGACAACAGCACAGAGCTATTAGAAATTAAGCAGAATATATTAGCTTGCATGTTTCAGAATTGGCGTAACCACTTATTCTTACTAAATTTGTGAGAACTTTGATAATGTGTTATATTGTTTACTCTTATTGTTAATTAACTGAAAATAAAGACTGGAGGACCAAATCAAGTCAACTCGGTGTCGATCCTAAGCCCGGATAAATGGAGAGCGATAACGTCAGGAAGGGTATGACGCCAGTAAGGGCAATTGAGTATTTTATTTACCTTTTAGCCCAAACCAAATATTAACTTCCATGAGTCTAGTGAGAAACTGTACTTAAACATCAGCTTGAGAAGAGCTGCGGATGAAGTCGAAAGATAACTAAAATAGCAAAGTAGAAAATCAGGTGTGACTATACTTGTAATATTTATAGTATTTGTACATGAAATGATTGACAATACTCACCTGCCTCATGTTTGTGTCGTTGTTTGAGCCGAGATCGAAGCACAACTGAACTACATTTTGATTAGACAACCTCCTTTATATATAAACGCAATGCCAATCTAAGTAATTCCTCTCCTCCCTCCCTCCCTCTCTCGTATTGCCTATTCATCTCTTGATAATGATACGGTACCCTTCCACTTGCCTTGCTCCTCGTCTTCTACCTTTATCATCGCCGCCTCCTACTCTCCCTTTTCTTCTTTTACCTTTCCCTTTTCCTTCTGTCTCTTTTGACATCTCCTCCTCCTCCTTCTCTCCTCCTTTTTCATCCAATCCATATATCACCTTCCATTCTTCTTCTTCTTCTTCTTCTTCTTCTTCTTCTTCTTCTTCTTCTTCTTCTTCTTCTTCTTCTTCTTCTTCTTCTTCTTCTTCTTCTCCTCCTCCTCCTCCTCCTCCTCCTCCTCCTCCTCCTCCTCCTCCTCCTCCTTCTTCTTCTTCTTCTTCTTCTTCTTCTTCTTCTTCTTCTTCTTCTTCTTCTTCTCCTTCTTCTTCTTCTTCATCATCTCCTCCTCCTCCTCCTCCTCCTCCTCCTCTTTCTTCTTCTCCTTCTCCTTCTTCTTCTTCTTCCGATACATTTCACTCCTTCTCTTCT
>JAXCGZ010008366.1:10000-12500 GCA_037179515.1 Halocaridina rubra
GTTCAAAGAACGGCCCGTAGGTTAGAGGTTATACCTCTTGGTTTGTTTTATCACCTTGGTGGTTCGAAAGTTTCCAAGGTGGTGAGATGTGTTTCTATGTTGTCAAGTATTTCCTTAACAATTTTCGCTGCATGAACTGTCGCATTGGTGTGTTGTGGTTCCATGTTTAATCCGTTCCTTAAGCTGTTTGTCTTTGGACATTCTAAAAGATAATGCAGCAGGGCCTTATCAGTTATCACTTGACAGTGTGCACACTCTTTTCTGGGGTTCTCAATGATTTCCCAGCAGCATTTGTAGCCTAGCCTGAGTCTAGCTATCATGACAGCCAGACTCCTTGGGGTGTATTTGGAGAGAGAGAGAGAGAGAGAGAATAATAATAATAATAAGAATAATAAGAATAATAATAATAATGATGATGATGATAACTGTAATAAATTCCTTTATTCCTGAAAGCGTTCAGTGGGTATTACAGCATGAACACAGCAGAACAAACATTATGTAGACTGAATGTAAGCAACATGTAATATATAAGATATTAAATTCTACAAACTGTACATTTTCATTTTCATCATTTAAGTACGTCCTCTGGCAATTTGTTGGTTCTTGTTTTTGGAATAACGAGATCTTGTGATTGCCGAGTGCTTCTTCCACAGAATTGCTAACCGTATTAACGTGCATAACCCATTTGGTGTAATACTTTTCATTAACTTGTACATAAACATCACTACGTCATATTAATTGTGCACTAATTTTTACTTATCAGTTTTAACCTTAAGCCTAGGAAAACTGAAAACTAAAATGTAGACTTCTTGGGTCATCCACAGTAGACCGATTTTGGGACCTTTAAACAAAATGCGAAAAATAAGAAATGAAAAAGAAGTAAAAGAAAAAAGTGTGAGGTCAAAAACTGACAATTACAAAATTATGTAACTTTTTTATTATTTTCAAGGGGCACTTCCCACTAGCTTTTTATATTAGTCTAGGATACTCTTTCGATCTGTGCGCATATATATAAATGTAATAACTGGTCTGACTGGCAGAATGAATGATAATCCTGGACAGAAATTGCCTTGCTAGGATCTAAATGCAGTCACTGCAGATGAGCGTGGAATATTCACTACGCACTCGGCGCTGGTAATGTAAACACTGTTGCCGAGTTTTTTTTTTTTTTTTTTTTTTTTTTTAGATTCTCCACCCACGGATGGGTGGAACTGGTCTTGGAGGACCCATGCCTAGTCTTGCGGTCCTCCTTCCAGGGGCACAAGACACAGCTCTGCATTACGTTGACACTCTGACTGGCTGCTGATGTCGAATGTTTATGTTGTACACATACCTTATCGTCAGCAGTGTGTTTCCTCAGTTGGCCGGGAAATGACATCCGCTCCTCTGCCCAATGGAGGATCAGGTTTTCTGACAGTCATCATGAATATTCGGTACTCCATCTCTGGTTCACCTCTGTCTTTTCTGCATTTCTCTTGTAGATTGATCCAGGTGTTGATAGTTGCTGCATTCACCATTCCAATAGACCATACATAATGGCCATGTTTAGGTGTTCGGTACTCCATCTCTTGTTTCACCTCTGTCTTTCTGCATTCTCTTGTAGATGATCCAGGTGTTGATAGTTGCTGCATTTACCATTCCATAGACCATACATAATAGCCATGCTTAGGTATGCAACAACAGGAAATGAACAAGATCAAAAGATCACTAAATTATCAGAGTAGTCTCCAGAAATGCATTTAAATTGCATAAATCAGTAGTACGGCAGCAAAGGCTTTTTTTGGCATACAACAGTGAGGACTGAAGCATGGACAAACAAAACAATGAAGAAGTCACACGACTTACGGAATTCCTAATCCTTAACGAGCAGTGCCTGCTTGAAATCTCCATTTGTAAAATAAATCATATTAATAAGCTAAAGAATATGTGTATGGCATGCTATAAAGCTGAAGACAGAAATATGAAATCACAGTTATAAAGAATGGCTGAATGAAGTAAACTTACTACCACCCTAGGGTAGAAGAATGAGAAGTGTTATATTGCTGGTTACTTTCCTAAACGGTTTCATTAGAGTTGAAAAGGTGAACTTCATTTGGAGGATGTAAGAAAGTATTTTGGCATATGGAAATGAAAGACTGGTATTCAAGAAGCAAAGAATAAAGTAAACACTAAATGCATTCAAACATTTTACAGTAAGATAAGTGTTTGTGAATGAAAGAAGAAACCAACTAGGAGAGTTCTTCTTCTGGAGGAAAATTAGGTATAAAAACGCAATTAGGTAATGCCAATCACTGTGTCACACATAAAAATGACACACATAATGACGAGTGTTACATGTAGGTCTCAATATATGTATTGGAATAATAATCCCCCCCAAAAAAACTGGTTTGCATTTTATTTTCAGAGAAGAAAATTATATATATATATATATATATATATAATATATATATATATATATATATATATATATATATATATATATATATATATATATATATAT
>JAXCGZ010008366.1:17500-22500 GCA_037179515.1 Halocaridina rubra
AAAAAAAAAACACTAACTACAGAAACAAATATTAGATTGTAAAACTGAAAAGATAATGCGTGGATGATTATAAAATATGTTGTACCAAGTAAAAAGACTTCTGGTCTCAAGATAAATGTAAATGATCCACAGTCATATGGAAAATTAATATTTTTTTTCTAAACATAGCGATAGAGGATCATGAAAAAATGCAGTCAAACAGTGTTCAAGAAAACCAAAACTTAATATAACAAGCAAAGAGAAAAAAATCCTTGTAGAGCAGATGGAATATCTACTGATAACTAGAAAGATTCTATATTTGTACTATCATTCTGCATAATTGTGATAATTCACAGCGTCATTGTAACAGCGGTATTCCCAGAAGACTGGAAATATAGAATTGTTTCCTCGGTATTCAGAGAGACAGTTAAGATCCAAGGAAATGCAGACCCAATATCATTTTCCCGATTTTATCAAAAGTTTTGGAGAAAACTTCAGCAGGCGGGTTGTATGAATATATATATAGTTAATTGACAAAATATTACAAAAGTATTACAAAAATATATTAAATTTTTTCTTTTTGCACAAAATAGCATAAGTAATTGAAACAATATTTTGTCCCTCAAAAAAATCTTAGCCTAAAGAACAATACAAATATTCTCACAAACTTACCAACAAAAGTAAATAATCATATTTATCTTAATGCCTAATTCTGAAATACAGTTAGAAGAATAGAATACATCCAAATATTACAAATTAACCTATACATACAAAAATCAATGCTTTCCTCATTACAAGGTTGAATCTCTTCCTTATCTGTACAACTTTAGTACTTCATAAATATACTGACACAACTCGGTAATATGAAGCTCTTCATTCAAAAGTGATTGGACACTCAGATAGTTTAACATATTATATTTTTGTCTCACTGGTTGGGAGAAAGGACACTCAGTTAGCACATGTTCTTCACTCTGAACTGCCATTTGATCACAAGCACATACTCTCATTTCTCTTGGTGTTCTGCTCCACCTTCCAGTCTCTACACGCAACTCATGAGACATTACTCTTAACCTTGTGAATGCCATTCGCAAATAATCTGGTACAAACTGTTTGCTACTATACACTTTATGTACTGTCAACTGACTATTTAAAATTTGTCTATATGTAAGATATTTTGTGGCACCTTCGGGTTTATTCAGTATTACAGATTTTATTCCACTTAAAGCAGAAGCTTCCACATTATTTGCAATATATAAATTTAAGAATTGATAACCAGGTGTATTTTCCCGTCTGCAGATGTCAAATACCACATAGAAAGGTTCTTCATTGTTAACCTGTTGCATTTTTTTGGTTAAAAATCCCCTTCTTCTTTCATGAACTTCATGTACTAAAGTTTCCAAACCACTTTCTATTAAACATAAGGATAATGGAGTGTTGTTTCTCACTCCCAATAAACACTTTACTGCCCTGTTATAAAGTCTTTCCATGCAAGCTAAATTACTTGTGAACCAACTCTCAGAGCCATACAAAAGTGAAGAACTCAAAGCAGCTTTAAAAACTTTAACCTTATATGCATAGGGCATACTCATGTTATTTATGCAGAATATACTAAACTTATTGACTGTTGCCGTACCATCGATTTCATGCTGTTTAAGTACTGAGTGCATATTTGCATCATCAGTAAACCATGCACCTAAATACAGATACTTTTTACAATAATCTATTTTTATGTTGTTTATCACTATTGATGCTTTATCTCTGTCTTTTCCATTAACAACAAAATACTTTGTCTTCTTTTCATTAATCACCATACCATAAGCATTACAATAATCTAATAGAGCCTCAAGTTTTGATATGCACTTTTCACGAGATGAACTTACAATCACCGTGTCACCCATCATTAAAAGAGTATGTAAATTTCCCAAAAAAACATCAATTCTCACTCTTTCTTTAATCATTCTCACCATTTTATCCATATAAATGACAAACAAAATGCAGCTCGTAGGAGCTCCTTGGCGTATACCTATAGATGTTGTTATTATAGCAGATTTTAACACACTTTTTGTACATGAATAAATATTTTGGATAGCTGACAACATAACCCTTCCACATCCCACCGACTTGAGACACTCGATTAAATCATATTTTGGTACCCTGTCGTACGCCTTACTAAAATCCACAAAAACTATATACAATTTTTGCTTCTTGCAAGCAGCATAATCCATCAGTAACCTTAAAGCCAAAATCTGCTCTATACACCCTCTACCCTTCTGAGCTCCGGCCTGACACTTATCTATATTAAACCATAAACTTAACCGTTTCATCAAAAGCATATCATAGATTTTTGCCAAGGTGTTCATTATACTTATGCCCCGATAGTTTCCGCACTCTCTCCTATCCCCAGATTTAAATAGAGTGATCAGTTTATTGTGGCACCAAGCAAATGGATAAAGGACATTTAAGAAAAGGAAATTAAAAATTGTAAGGAAAAAGGATAACCATGTCTGTGGTAGCATCGTAAATAAACCAGGACACATTCCAATATAGCTCTTATCTTTTTTTATTTTGCACTGCCATGTCTAACTCTTGAGCAGTAAAGGGATCATCCAATATGGGAATATTAGGTGAGTCTGACACATCAATGATTTGATTAGGATTAACTGTCGGAGGATTAAACAAATTTTCGAAATGCAATTTGAAATTGACATCTTCAGGTTGCACATCATTGGGTTCCACCACATTGCCATTCCAGTTAATAGATTTCCATATAATTTTTGGATCATTTTTTTCAAATATTCTCCTCCATCGAGGGTGGTCTTGATCCCATCCATTAAACTCTAACTCCCCAGATTGAAAAACTCTGCAGTCTCTTGCTACATTATTGATAATCTTATTACCTGTCTCTAAAATATTAAAAATGTTCTCATTATGAATTTCAAATAATTCTGGGGGATGAGTTTCATTCATGACTAATTTGAATCTATCCAAGTCTACATTCTTATGGGAAGGACCCCGGGTTGTGTAACTGTTTTCAATATATTGAACATTATAGCAAGAACTACCTAAATTTAAAGCCCTCTCCATCAGCAAGGATGGCACTGTTTCCTGAATATCATTAAGATCAAGTTGAACCATTAGTGGGGCGTGGTCAGATCCTACAATATTCTGGTTCATTTCAACAGATTTGACATATTTCAGTGTATTTTCTTTTAAAACACATACATCAATCTCAGATATCCAATTTGATCCTCTTTTAAAGGATAAACCTCCTTCTAACCTTTTACCCTTATATACTAGGTGATTACCTATCACCATTGTGCTGCCACGGCAAAGGTTCAGCAATTGTCTCCCATTTTCATTCACACTTGTATCTAATACCCCTTCATATTTGTATGATTTGAAACTTTCATCATAAAGAATAGGTATACCTACACGCGAATTCAAATCACCCATTAGTACAACCTTATTGTGTTCATTCACAACTGCGCTTAGGTTACCAAAACAAGCTGGCTGAAAATAAGGAGAGTCATTCGGTGGTATATATACCCCACCAAATACAAAGCCTGGAAAACATGACAATTCTAGCAAAATTTAACCTTCAACATTTACATTTACATTTTTTATATATTTTGAAAGCGAGCATTTTACAAGCATTGCAACGCCTCCCCTATTACCACAGTACTTAGAGGGGTTATGATAAGTGTAAAATCCTGGTACACTAATACGAGCAATAGTTTTTATTTCCAAAAGCCACACGATATGAAACCCGAGAATAAATGATAAAATATCAGAATTGTTCAATTTGTCCTTGACACCTGCAATATTCCAACAACACATATTGAGCTCACTGGTAAATACGCTATTTTGTGCACATCTTCAAAATACGAAGGAGCATACCTGTCAATAATTTCACCATCACGTAATAATATACGACGCTGATTGTCATAATGGATATTAACACCTTGATTTTCTGGTCTCTCCTTTTCTTCTTTCTCCCTCTTCCGTAGTCGAGCAAGCTCTCTTCTTACAGCAGGATGTACATCTTTTTTTCATATATATATATATATATATATATATATATATATAATATATATATATATATATATATATATATATATATATATATATATATATATATATATATATATATATATATATATATATATATATATATATATATATATATATATATATATATATATATATATATATATATATATATATATATATATATATATATATATATATATATATATATATATATATATATATATATATATATATATATATATATATATATATATATATATATATATATATATATATAGATGAAAAGGGAGCCTGTTTATTCTTCAGCTTTTTTGCATTATCCAAAATGGATTTTCTCCTCTTCTGGTCATCTACAACTAAAAGTATTGGCCTCTTTTTTCTATCATTTTCTCGGCCAAGTCTTCTTATTTCCCACTCGGAGGTATCACACTGTTCATCATAGCCTCCTACTGCTTCAAGAATATTTTTCACCTTTGCTTGATCACTGTCTCCTAATTCGTCGTCTTCCTCTGGGACTCCAGTAATAATAATCTTTTTCTGTCTGTCTCTGGCATCCAAAGATTCCATAAACATCTGTTGTTGAATTATTATGGAAAAAGCTTGATCTAATTTTGACGATAATTCAGTAACTTTATCCTTGACAGATTTAATCTCTTCTATATCCTTCTTCAAATTCCTTATTTCTTGCAACAATGTTGCATTTGAAGGTTCATCTTTATATTCACCTAATGCAGTTGCTAGTGCCTCTTGTAACTGTGTATTTGTAAGCTTATTTATCTGTGTTTGTGACAGGCCTTTTACAGTTTCAATACTATCGTAGGTAGGCATTTTTTATAAGAGTTCGCCCTGCTAAATCAAAGAAAAACGTTCAATGAACAGTAAACAAAACGGTTACCATGGTAACTGGCGCCAAAAATTTCCGTGGGGGCCTGGTAGATTGTTTTCTTTTCTTAAATATGCCCTACCAGTAT
>JAXCGZ010008366.1:27500-30000 GCA_037179515.1 Halocaridina rubra
TCACTAATGCATATTATATCCGGTCTCTCACTACATACTATGGCTCTCAGTTCTTCTATCTTGTTACCTAAACTACGGCTATTTGTATAATATACTTTTAAACTTTCTCTAGCTTCACCCTTCTTGTGGCTATTCTTTTTGTTAATATTTGTTCTATGTAACAAATGGTTCTTATCCTTAGACTCCCAGTTATTTGACCCACTATTTACTGAACCCTTACTGACTAATTTCTCTGCACAAGTATTAATCATTTCATTATTTGTGTCTAACAAAACCCCCCTACCTCTCTGTCTATCATACCAGCCAATACCGAGACACCTGAATTAGAAAGATGCACTCCATCCCTTGCATACATATGCTTACGACTAGTGAAGTGATCCCACCCGTCTATAAAACCTATATTATTCTCCCGACAGAAGACTTTCATCCTAGCATTTACTCCTATAGCTCGAGACCACCACTCTGAACTTTGGCTAAGCCTAGGGAGAATACCACACATCACAGGAACTGCACCCCTTTTCCTAATCTTATCCAGGGCTTGTCTATACAACCTAATCAGCTCTTCACTTCTACCATCCTGCACGTCATTTCCCCCAGCTATCAAACAAACAACATCTTTTTTCTCAATCCAGCTATTTATTGACTCACCCACCTTCTTCATACCTGCTCCAGGGAAAAAATATTTTCCTCTAGCTCTATGCCTGAGTTTCCTGTCTACATATCTGCATAGTGAATCCCCTACAATTACCAAAGAACGAGACTTATCCGGAGGATGGGTTACTCCGACCTTGGGAGACTTACCTAGGCTCTTGACCTGAGAGCTTTTCCCACTTCCATTTTTACGATCGCTAGTACACCTATCTGACTCTATGGTTCCTGAAGAATTACTGCCGCCACTGTCACATTCATCTCTAAGTGACCTAAATGAATTAGAAACCTGTAGTCTAAAAGTATCATTTTTCTTAAGAACCATTTTCGTTGAACCCTTATTCACAACTTTCCAGTCGTCTTCATTATTCAATCGACCCTTCCTGGTTAACACCTCTACTTTACCTCTCAGATCCCTGTTCTCCTCAGCTAAGGATCTGACCTCCTGCCTGACTGCGGCCAACTCATTTCTTAAATTAAAAATGAGTTTGCTTGCGTCAGACGAGGACAAATCCCCAGCACAGCCACAAACAGCACCAACAACGACACCACCACCAACACCACTACCACTAACACCACCAGCACAAAGAACACCACCACTCTCCATTGTACTATATATATATATATATATATATATATATATATATATATATATATATATATATATATATATATATATATATATATATATATATATATATATTACAGATTCCCCAACCTCACTCGTGGCTTCATTTTAGCATTTAATTCAATTCCCAATCTCATTCGGGCCATGAAATAATCAGATAAGCACATTACATATGTGAAATGTTTTCACATATGTAATGTGCTTATCTGATTATTTCATGGCCCGAATGAGATTGGGAATTGAATTAAATGCTAAAATGAAGCCAGGAGTGAGGTTGGGGAATCTGTAATATGAACATAGTGGCATTCAGTTAGAATGCGTTCATTCCATATATATATATATATATATATATATATATATATATATATATATATATATATATATATATATATATATATATATATATATATATATATATATATATATATATATATATATATATATATTCATTTGTGTATGTATTAATTGCATATAACTTGTTGATGCGCAACATTTTTGTCTTTATAACCGTAGACTTATATGGGGGGGGGGGGATTTATGCTGAATTTGACGGGAAGTGAAATGTATTTTAAAAATATTACGCTTTTCTAAAGTGTTGAAATTTTGAATTAGATTTTATATTATCAGAATTATGCCTTCCCAAGAAGTTAATAAAGTACATATATAATATCCACGCATTCACTACAAGCCAACCCTATTTCGGTCTCTCTTTAGCCACAAAGAAGCTAAGAGGAGTGATTGAAGCATTTTTGGTTTGTGATGCATGTTTGTTCTTTGGCTCGACCACCCTGTTTACAAGGGTGATCTCGGTCATTGCATATAAAAAGTATTTATAATAAACCTTTGAAAACACTGTTTTTTCTTTTGGTGTTTATTATTATCTATTTAATCGAATATTTTCGTGTTTTACTTTATCTTTATTTTTGCATTTTTATTTTGTTCATTATTTATCAAGTCACGGTTGGGCTTTTCCTCTTATAACTCAAAGGAAAAAAATACTTTCATACCAGTGCTTTATTTTATTAATGGACCTTTACAGTGACAAACAAACAGATATTTATGTTCCACAGAGAAAGTGATCAATAATCCTGGCATAATTCGTATCAAAAGAGAGAAAAGTTTTTAGTATATTCACAGAAACGCATGTATAGACACCATGTCTTCTGATCTTTGTACATAAAACCTATTTACAAAGAGGAAATTGGTTCCATTGAAAGCTTTCGT
>JAXCGZ010008366.1:35000-37500 GCA_037179515.1 Halocaridina rubra
ACACAAAAGCAGGTGCAGAACTTCAAGAGACAGAGAACGAGAGAGATCTAGAGGTAAACGTATTGGCAAAAATTTCTCCAAAAATGCATTTAAATGGTATAGTAAAGCTGCATATGATTGCTTAGCAAATGTAAGAGTGGCCTACAGACACCTGGACAGGGAAATGTTCAGAAATATTAATGCATGTTATGTGAGCCCAAAACTTGAATATGCAGCACCCTCTTGGAATCCCCACTTGAAAAAGGAAACTGGGGACAGAGATACGCAGCCTCATCTATGAGGAGAGGCTGATGGAATTAGACTTACCATCACTTGAAGTAGAAGGAATAGGGGGATACGGTGACTGCTTTTAATATCCTTCATGGTTTTATCAGAGTGGACAGAGTGGTCAAAGTTTATAGCTTCGTAAAAACTTCTTTGCAAGATGTAAGGAAGTACTTTTATAGAGTAAGAATAGTTAATGAATTGGAATTTGCCAAGCAAGTGATGCTAATTGCTTTCGTGGTTTTAAGGACAACTATAACAAGTATAATTGAGTATAAAAATGGAAGTCGTCAGGAGACAGGGAATTACGAGCATAGGGATCTTTCCCTTGAGCACAATTATGTAATAACACACACACATGCATACATACATACATATATATATATATATATATATATATATATATATATATATATATATATATATATATATATATATATATATATATATATATATATATATATATTTATTTATTTATTTATTTATATATCAGTTACATGTATATAAAAGTTTTTTTTTATCATAAAGAAGCGAGAGGATATAACCTCAGACACTATGGAATATCCTATTCCAAATACTCACAAGCTTCATGTTGTAGCTCTTATTTGTTACTCCTGCGAAGTTCGTATGAGGACTGCGTCTTCACCTGATAAAGGTAACCGTTATATATACCTCATCCGGAGACCTGGAGCAAGATGCAACGACTCATCCTTTTATTATTTTTTTTTTCATTTTATCTGGTCCCGTCTTCACGCTTTTCATTTTCATCCGTCCAACACCTCTTCCTTAAACCTACCCCCCCCCAATCTCCTCTCTTCTTTCTTTCACCTTCCACCTCCCCCCCCCTCCACCTCCCCCCTCCCCATTACCCCTTTATCCGTAATATTTATTTTTCTTTAACTGTGTTTAGAGGCGCATGTCTATGGTATTACGACTTTTTTTTTTAAATGCTTAATTTTGTTTTATCTTTAATGAGTAGAGGGATTTTTTTTTTTAGATGGACATAGATTAGGAATTTAACATTTTCCGAATGAAGAAGATAAACAGGGTCGGAACATACGGTTGACTGGTCTAGCAATCGACACACATGTATTACGTCATGGACTCCCTTTTCTACCAAGGGCTAGGACGGTTGCCTTCTTGCAAAGAACTTGTTTTGGCAGATGTAATCCTTACCCTGAGTGCATGCCCCTACTAATCTCAGACCGTGACGGGGCGTGAACCCTCGACCTGACGCCTCAGAATCGCGGACGCTACCGCTTGAGCCACTGTGACTACGATTGAATTTTTGACTGATAAAATAATATATATATATTGACTTCCTTATATATTGTATGTGAATCAAGTAATTAAATCATTATTAATCCTTCTGATTGCACTCTTATGTATGTATGTGTCCATGTATGTATTGCTCCTCTAATGATAGATTATTACTCAAAGCTCCCCGTCTATAAGTCATAAAACTGCATTCGGCTCTCTGAAGAGACCTAAGCCTAACTATGCAAAAATATCATATGTGATAAATACCAATGATACCATCTCTAGGAAAATATCCAAGTTTCAAGTATGCATCTATGCATTTATTTATTGATTTTGTTTGAAGAATTAATTAATTAATTCAAATTGATAATGGTAGGCAGGTAGTCAATCAGGAAGGCAGGCAGGCAGGCAGGTAAGCAGGCAGGTAGGCAAGCAGGATGGCAGGCAGGCAGGCAGGCAAGCAGGCAGGTAGGCAAGCAGGCAGGTAGGCAAGCAGGATGGCAGACAGGCAAGCAGGCAGACATCCAGGAAGGCAGGCAGTAATGTAGATAGTTAGGTAGATGAGTGAATGGGTGGGTGTATATATATATATATATATATATATATATATATATATATATATATATATATATATATATATATATATATATATATATATATATATATATATATATATATATATATATATATATATATATATATATATATATATATATATATATATATATATATATATATATATATATATATATATATATATATATATATATATATATATATATATATATATATATATATATATATATATATATATATATATATACATACATATATATATATATATATATATATATATATATATATATATATATATATATATATATATATATATATATATATATATATATATATATATATATATATATATATATATATATATATATATATATATATATATATATATATATATATATAT
>JAXCGZ010008367.1:0-7500 GCA_037179515.1 Halocaridina rubra
TTTATCTCTAATCTTTATCCATTCTAGATCTTTTAAAACAGGAGAGATGTGCTCGTATTTTCTTACATTGCCAACAGCCACTCGTGCTGCAAAGTTTTGTAACTTTTGTATTCTTTGTAATTGAGTCTTATTTGTACATCCCCAAACTTTGAGACAGTAATTAATTAAACTCATAGCTAAGGACTGGACAATTATTATACGAGTTGATGTTTCAAATGAGTCTTTTACCCTATTTAGATATATTAGAGTACCCATTACTTTTTTATAAATTTCATCTATATGCATTTCAAAATTCATGTAACGGTCAAAATAGACACCTAGGTTCTTTACCGAGTTCATTGGCTTAATGATATTACCGTTAAAATTTATATGAAGATTGTCATCAACTTCTGATAATAATTGTCTGGATCCGATAAGAATAGATTGGGTTTTAGTTTCATTAAGTAACAGACCATTTTTTAGAAAGTAACGTTTAGCCATATACAAAATTTCTTCTGCTCTACGAATAATATTTTCTAAATCATTAATTTCTCCTTCAATTAAGATTTGAGTATCGTCAGCATATTGAATGACATAACAGTTAGGTAAATATTTTACTAGATCGTTTACATATATTAGAAAAAGTATAGGTCCTAGGATCGATCCCTGAGGGACCCCAAACAATACCTTCTTGCGACTTGAGACTACATCTTTTATTCTGACTGACTGGTAGCGGTTTTTTAAATAGTTCTCGAACCAGCTTGGGTCAATGTTCATTTTTTTGCATTTTTCTAATAGAGTGGTATGGTGTACACTATCAAAAGCTTTAGAAAGATCGAGTAGTAGTAGCAATGATATTTTCTTATTATCTATATTTTTGTATATTTCATCTGATATTTTCAATAAGGCAGTTTCAGTTGATAATTTTGGCCTGAAACCGTGTTGACTTTTTGCAATAAGTTTATTTTTTTCAAGAAACTCACTTAACTGATTTGCAACAATCTTTTCAAGTATCTTTGATAAAATTGGTAGTAAAGAGATTGGTCTATAGTTAGAGACGTCGTCAGGATTTCCATTTTTAAAACCAGGAATTACATGGGGATTTTTCCATAAATCTGGGTAGATATTGGTAACTATGGAAGTATTGATTATTACCGTCAGATAATAAGCTATTACAAATAATGAATCTCTAATAAAACGAAAACAAATTCCATCTGATCCATATGCATTAGAGTCTTTCAGATTTTTTATTACTAAGATTACTGTATTACAATCTACTGTAGTAGGGTTAAAGACATCATTACTTCTATTGAATGCACTATGTTCTTGAACATTATTATTATTATTACTACCATCATCACTATTATCATTACCATTATTACCACCATCATTATTATTTACACCATTATCAACATTTCTATTATTATTACTACTACCATCATCATTATTATTACCACCATTACTATTATTGATTTCATTTATTATTTCTTTTTTTGTTTTTTCAAATGTTTTTTTCCCCACTTCAGCGAAAAAATTATTGAACTCTTCTGCTTTAGCACTTACATCTACCTCATCGGGTATAATTGATATGTTACTACTTTTATTACAGTTATTGGAAAGCATGGTTTTAGCAATTTTCCATGTATCAGAGATATTGCCTTTAGCGTTTTGAAATTCATTTTTGTAATACTGTTTCTTACTGTTACTTAATAATGATTTTACTTGTTTCTTATGCTCTGTAAACTTTTCTCTTAAAGGGATATTATCTCTTTGTAGTTTTACTTCATTTTGCAGTTTGTCTCTTTCTTTCATAATGTTTTTTATGTCATCTGTTATCCAAGGAGCGGGGGGACGAAATATTTCTCTTGTCACGAGTGGTGCACATCGATCTATACATGATGATAAGACACTGGTTAAAATATTTACTTGTGTGTTAATATTATCGGTATATAGAATTTCATTTAATTTATGTACTTCATTCATAAGTAAACTACAAAGTAATTCTTGTGAATAATTTCTTAAGCATCTGAATGTTTTAAAGATTGGTTGTCTCTTTGGTTTGCGAATATTTAGGGACGTTACAATTTCCTCGTGGTCTGCTATAGGGCTTGGCATTACGTCACACTTAGTTATCATATGTTTGGAGTTTGTTATTACTAGATCGATTTGGGAAACTGAAGTGGGAGTGATTCTAGTTGGTTTATTTATAATCTGTTCTAGATTTAAATTCTTAATAAGTCTACTCATTTTATTTTCTCTTTTTAGTTGATCATCATTAAAATCGCCATATATAAAAGCTGGTTTGTTTTTTAAAATTATCTCCTTAAAAACGTCCAAAATATAGCTAAAAGAGGTTACCGAGGCTTTGGGGTGGCGGTACACGCAGCCTATGATAATAGAAGGAAACTTTTTATGTTGGACAGAGATCCATTTATCTTCCACTCCTTCGTGCTTCTCAGTTTCAAGATTTAGTTCAGTGGCCTTCAAATAATTTTTAACATATAAACATACACCTCCACCTCTACCACTGTCATAGCGATAAATATTATATGAAGGAATATTAATAAATGCATTGTTAATTGACGGATACAGCCATGATTCGCTAATGCAAAGAACATCAATATTTTCTTGTACAAGCATATGTTCAATTTCTAGTATATGGGATAACAGGGATTGTGCATTTATATGTACGACAGATAATCTATCATTATATTTACAAGTAACTTTCACATCGGCACTGTCTTCTTGGCCATGATTCTAATAATAATCATTATTTTTACATAATCTCCTCTTATGACCATATTCATGACATACATTACATTTAACTTTATGATCAAATCTACAATTTGATTGGCGGTGATTGAACTCACCACAATTATAACATCCATATCTTTGACTTTGCACATAATCATAATCCCTTCTTTCTCTGTTTTGTTTGTAAGTATGACTTATCCTATAACTAAATTGTAAAAATAGTCTAAAAGAGTCTTTCATTGAGGAGGAGGAGGAGGAGGAGGAGCAAGGAATAGGAATTGGAGGCGGAGGAAGGAATAGGAGTTGGAGGAGGAGCAAGGAATTGGAGGAGGAGGAGGGGAAGGTAGAGAGCAAGGGAATGAGGAGGAGGAGGAGGAGGAGCAAGGAATAGGAGGAGGAGGAGAAGGAGGAGCAAGGAATAGGAGGAGGAGGAGAAGGAGGAGCAAGGAATAGGAGGAGGACGAGGAGTAAGGAACAGGAGGAGGCGGGGAGCAAGGAATAGGAGGAAGAAGACGCAAATGGCAGACAGATGTAAATAAGAGACAGAGGCGATTGGCCAATACAGAAATCGATATAGCAATTCACGATAACCCTATTATTATTATCTCTGAATGATTGCTTAAATCGATGTATATTTATACACCTAAACAAACAAATAAACAAACAAACAAACAAACATTTATTTCCATTTTGCAATGGCTATTCTTTTACAAAACTAAGAGTACACTTCTAAGTAGACATTTAATTGAACTAAAAAGTGAAAAGGAAAGAACTTGCGAAACGCCAATTAATACTGAAAAAAAAAACTTTCTTTTTCGACAAGACCTCGAAGAAAATTATTTATAAACCAATACAGCAAAGATTCACAAAGGATCTCTGTTGCTAAACCCACACAAGGACCCAAAAAGTATCTTCAATAAAACACACACAGAAAGAACACTAATGAGAACTCTCAATCCCCTCATTTTTAGTTAAAAATGACACAAGACACAGTTTGTTACGAATGTTAACATTGTGTAGCCATGAACTACAGATAAAGCCACTACCTTTACTAGTAAATACACTGAGGAAGAACAGTCTGACCGCGTTCAGTGCCACTGGGAGCCGAGACAGGGAAAATTTAAGCTTTGATTTCCTAGAGACTGATAGAAAAAAAGAAGACTGCAACTCAGTAACGTTCCTGAGTAGAGGAATGTGGCCTCTGATATATGTCCTAAGATAGAAAAAAGACCATGGAAAACAGAGGTCCTTAGAAGACTACAGCTCTGGAAGCTGCGCCAGTGAAGTTTGAATTTTAATTTATCAAACTCTGATAAAGAGGAAGATTGCTTCATACTCAGCAATGGTTATTAAAAGAAGGAAGGTGATCTCTGATATACTCCATTAGAAAGGATAGAGAGAGAGAGAGAGAGAGAGAGAGAGAGAGAGAGAGAGAGAGAGAGAGAGAGAGAGAGAGAGAGAGAGAGAGAGAGAGAGAGAGAGAGAGAGAGAGAGAGAAATAATGTCCTGGCAAGCTAAACAAACTCTGGGACCCGTGATATTGAAATTATACTGACCAGACACTGATTAAAGGAGGTTAAAGCACTCGACTAGGATATGAACAAACTCGACAGCCAGCCCACCGTGGATCATTAGGAAGGGGATCTAGCCTTAATTCCCTAGCTCAAACCTGTATGTGTCCACCCCCATTCGAACTGGGGCAAACAAACCGCATATTCCATTAAATGTTATAGAGAAAGGGAAGGTGGCCTTTGATAAGACACCCTAAGACAGGAAGGGGAGAGAGAGTCAAAGTCAAAGTCAAAGTCAAAAACTTTATTCCATCAAAAATGGCTATTACATGATAATTAATCTAATTACAAATTACAATGTAAAATGTCAAAATAAAACAAATGAAATTTGCAAAGCACAAAATCAAAAAATTTACACATTAATATATGCATACGTACACTTCGTCTACCCAATGGGAGGATAATAATGAGACTAAAATCACTTATTAAGTAGGTGATTTAAAAGATGAGATTTAAGTGAGGGTAATGTTTGGCAGCTTCTTAAGTTTGCGGGTAAAGAGTTCCAAAGTCTCGGGCCCATTACATTTAAGGCTCTTGCCCCAATATCAGTGGAAGTTCTGGGCACGTAAAAAGAATTCTGATATCTGGTGTTGACGTTATTGATACGCACTTGATTAACTGTTGGCAATGAGAAGAGCCATTCCGGTAATATTCCATGATTTATTTTAAAAACTAAAAGACAGATATTATATATGAACTTCATGTCCATCCTTAGCCAACCCAATCTCTCAAAGAGGGGAGTCACGTGATCATATTTATGCACCCCCCCTATGGCAACTCTTGAGAGAGAGAGAGAGAGAGAGAGAGAGAGAGAGAGAGAGAGAGAGAGAGAGAGAGAGAGAGAGAGAGAGAGAGAGAGAGAGAGAGAGAGAGAGAGAAGAGACAGCCAGTCGTCTGGAACGCTGTCTTGAGAATGACTAGGTTTTGAAGAACCGGAGAGGAGTAATCCAGCATGAACACAATTGATTTTGATCGACAACCGTAGTTCAGATTCCCTCGAAAAACGCCGTCGACGATGACCCGGCCACCGGAATTACATTAGGAAGAACATCTAGACAAAAAATAAAAAAGGGGGAACATAAAAAGAAGTATTAAAAAAGGGCCATCCAAAAGGAAGTGTGAAGACTGGTGCTGGAAACAGAAACGCATAAGAGGCTTCTGGTTACGTACCAGCTGTGATAAGTTCCAGATAAAAGAAGCCAAGAAAGTTCAGATTCCATAAACTCATTTCATTTGAAATAAAAAAAGTAATCAGCTACATGCCAAGGTTTTCAGCAGTTGTCATTGTCTCTTAGTACATACGTGCATATACACATGAACTAATTCCCCCTTGTAAGGGGGGTGGCCGAGCCAAGAAACGCACATTCAGAAAACTCCACACATACCTCAACCACTCCTCTTAGCTCCTTGGGGATCTCTTATCACTGCAGAATATTAGCAAGATCTTTTTTCCTTTATAGAATGCCAAACAATACAGAGGAATACTTCTTCCGTGTTCCCCTGCGTGTCGTAAGAGTCGACTGAATGGGGTGGAGTGAGGGGACTGGAATCCCATCCTCCGTATTTTTCCCAAAGAGCCAGAGTATTTTGCCTTGGCTCAGCCTCTCCCCCTATAAAGGGAAAAATGGCTCATGTATGTATGTATATAGAATGCCAAACAAACAGCTGAGACACTAAAGACCAAGAGGCTCTGTGTAAATTATACGGGTTATGCCGGTTCAGTCTTCTCAGCCATCGACTTCATTACGGAATTTCACACATATGAGACCGTAAACTATTAAGAAAGTCCAATATCCTGTCTCTGAGGAACAGCGAAAATATCATCCAGAAAATCTGAGATATATTAACAGTCATTACTTTGTTGTGACATCTGCCGGAGGCAACATCATTCTACACCAGCTTCTTCCCTCTGATGGGTTAGCTGCTGTTGATTTACCAATCAGAAGCAGTATAGGTCCAGAGGAGGACCCCGAGGGAAGGAAACCTCATTGTTGCCATTCCATTTTATTCCAGAGCTCTGGAGACATTTTCCAACTGACTGAGATAAGTATTTATTATTGTACAGAAACTGCTCCCTGGTATATCCAGAAGTTCAAATACAGTTAAACACAGTTTCATGACTTCTAAATTTTTGCTTAATTCCTCGTGAAATATAGCAACCATTACACTGAAAATAAATGGAAGATATTTGTTAGTATTTTTTCTTGCAAATGATCACCTATGTTCATACTAAATATCTATTGGAAAAATACCAATCCATATAAATCATATATTTAGAGTGCAGACGCATAAGACAGGCAATTTCATGCCCATTCACAAGCTTGTGCTCATAAAGCAATTGATTAAATTAGCGGCCTGTGATATATGCCCATTCACAGGCCTGTGTTAAGAGCACAATTTGTTAAACGAGTGACCTGCATGAGGCCATTCACAAGCCTGTGCAAGAAAGCAATTGGATTCACTAATGGCCTGTAATGAAGCCTACAGGACATACATATGCATCGGCCTCTCAGGCTGTGCTGATGGTTCAATTAATTAAACTAGGGGCCTGCTTAGACCTATTCACAAGTCTGTGGCCAGAGTGCAGTAGGCTCCCTGCTGGCCTGCACTGAAGACTGCATGACAGACATATGCATCTGCCTCTTCTATTGCCTGAACTCATTTTGTAATGAGTCTCACTAAAGATCTCATTATGCTTGCAGAGATGACAGGGGCTAGTAGCAAAGAGACACCGCTAATGCCTCTTACACAGCTAACATGATTAAGCAGACATTTTTACAGCTTTGTTACCAGCTTGAAACTGGCTCAAGCTCTAATATTCTGGTATAATAGACTACTCTTAACCTGATCAGAAATTTAATCTTTAGTCCTCTGGTATGTGAGACTAATCTGAATCTGATCAGCTTTCTAATCAGCTCCTCTGGTATGGAAAATCAAGATCATATCATCAGGTATAGCAGACCAATTTCTTATACACTGGTATGACAGACTAATCTCTATTCCTCTGGCATAAGCAAATCTCTAATTCTCCGGCATGACAGTTTAAACATTAACCAGACCAGCATTATAATCTGTAGTCCTCTGGTATGACAGACCAGTCTCAAATACTCTGTATTGGAAGACCAGTGTTTAATTCTCTTGTATGGTATACCAATTTCTAATCCTCTAGTATTAGAGGAATAGGAGATCAATCTCT
>JAXCGZ010008367.1:12500-39400 GCA_037179515.1 Halocaridina rubra
GAGAGAGAGAGAGAGAGAGAGAGAGAGAGAGAGAGAGAGAGAGAGAGAGAGAGAGAGAGAGAGAGAGAGAGAGAGAGAGAGAGAGAGAGAGATCATCCAGCCTGGGGCTTTATTATTAGCTTTTATATGAAGAAAATTAAATAGATAATAATAATAATAATAATAATAATAATAATAATAATAATAATAATAATAATAATAATAATAATAATAATAATAATAATAATAATAATAATAATAATAATAATAATAATAATAATAATAATAATAATAATAATAATAATAATAATAATAATAATAATAATAATAATAATAATAATAATAATAATAATAATAATAATAATAATAAAAATAAAAATAATAATGACCCACGTCATCATTTCAAATGTACAACGGCAATATACACAGAAACTGCACAGTTATAAACAAGTCATAAATAGCATAAACTCATTCTCTTTTTCATTCTACAATGCATTCATTCCTTCTTGGAACTGTGAGCTTTAAAGCCAATTGAAGAGCAGAGCGGCCTTTGCCTCCCATAGCTCAATCTCTTCCTCTCTCACCTACAACGTCTCTTTCCCTTCCAAGATATGGATGACTTCAATCTACGAGAAACCCAGACTGAAAAAAAAAAATCAGAATTTGACAATTCAAAGATGCAGAGATTAATCTCATCTCGGGTCCGGCTTTGATCCAAAGACGATTTCCATTTGAAGTTGCACGAATTATGAATGAATGTGTAAACGGTATTTGAAAGGCCAGAGGAGGAACAGAAACCTTCAACATGCCTCTATGAAAGCCCGGCAGCGACTGTCTGTCATAATGAAGTCAAAGTTTACATTTGGGTGTGTCAATTTCGTAAACAAGAGGGCCAGAGAGAGCGGGGCGCACCGCGTAACAATAGCAACGGAGGATGCACAAATGAATGGTTGTTATTATTGAACTGAATATTCGTTCTTTTGTGTTATTAGCTCACTAAGACAATTTACACACACACACACACACACACACACACACACACACACACACACACACACACACACACACACACACACACACACACACACACACACACACACACACACACAACTTATGGAGAAACTACTAAGGAAACATATCTCTCTTCACTTGGAATCCTTCAACTTTTTGTCAGTGAGGCAACATGGCTTCAGAGAAGGAAGATCAACAGTAACAAACTTATTAGAATTTTATGATGAGGTAAGCCAAATCTTACAGGAAAGAGAGGGCTGGGCAGATTGCATATTCCTAGACTTCCAGAAAGCGTTTGACACTGTTCCACATGGGAGACTTATTAGGAAGCTGCAATCAATGGCTAGAATAGGTGGAAATGTCTTGGAATGGATAAAAACTTACTTAGAAGGAAGGGAACAGAGGGTTAGAGTAAGACACTCAGTGTCTGAATGGAGAAGAGTTAGTAGTGGAGTTCCACAGGGTTCAGTTTTAGGGCCACTTTTGTTCCTTGTATATGTAAATGACCTACCAGAGTCTGTAAATTCATTCATGAATATGTTTGCAGATGATGCAAAGATTGTGAAGAAAGTAAAAAACGAGAACAATGGTAGAGAACTTCAGGAGGATCTAAATAATCTGCATGAGTGGTCAGAAAAGTGGCTAATGAAATTCAATACCTCAAAATGTAAGGTAATGAGAATGGGTACAAGTGCAAGAAGGCCCAAGCTTGACTACTCGGTGGCTGGAGTACAACTTCAAGAGACAGAAAATGAGAGAGATCTAGGAGTAAACATACTGGCAGATTTGTCTCCAGAAATACATATAAATGGCGTAGTAAGGGCAGCATATGCATTCTTATCAAATGTAAGGGTAGCCTTCAGGCACATGGACAAGGAAATGTTCAGAAATATTTATGTAACCTTTGTGAGGCCAAAACTCGAATATGCAGCCCCCTTTTGGAATCCGCACTTGAAAAAGCACATAGCTAAGCTTGAAAAAGTTCAAAGACATGCCACGAAACTGGTGCCAGAAATACGCAATCTCGGTTATGATGAGAGGCTGAGGGAATTAGACTTGCCATCACTCGAAGCTAGAAGAGTAAGGGGGGATATGGTGACAGTCTTTAAATTCCTTCATGGTTATGATAGAGTGGATAGGGATCGATATTTCGATATGGCTGGCTCTAGAACTAGAGGTCATAGTTTGAAGCTTCGTAAGAAAACTTGTTTGCAGGATGTAAGGAAATACTTTTTCAGTGTAAGAGTAGTTGATAATTGGAATTCGCTAAGCGAGGAGGTAGTTAATGCTATCTCAATCCATAGTTTTAAAGACAGGTATGATAAGTATCACTAAGTCTAAAAATGGAACCGATCAGGAGACGGGAAGATACGAGCTTTGGGCTCTTTCCCGTAAACACAATTAGGTAATCACAATTAGGTAATCACACACACAAGTGCAAGAAGGCCCAAGCTTGACTACTCGGTGGCTGGAGTACAACTTCAAGAGACAGAAAATGAGAGAGATCTAGGAGTAAACATACTGGCAGATTTGTCTCCAGAAATACATATAAATGGCATAGTAAGGGCAGCATATGCATTCTAATCAAATGTAAGGGTAGCCTTCAGGCACATGGACAAGGAAATGTTCAGAAATATTTATGTAACCTATGTGAGGCCAAAACTCGAATATGCAGCCCCCTTTTGGAATCCGCACTTGAAAAAGCACATAGCTAAGTTTGAAAAAGTTCAAAGACATGCCACGAAACTGGTGCCAGAAATACGCAATCTCAGTTATGATGAGAGGCTGGGGGAATTAGACTTACCATCACTCGAAGCTAGAAGAGTGAGGGGGGATACGGTGACAGTCTTTAAATTCTTTCATGGTTATGATAGAGTGGATAGGGATCGATATTTTGATATGGCTGGCTCTAGAACTAGAGGTCATAGTTTGAAGCTTCGTAAGAAAACTTCTTTTTAGGATGTAAGGAAATACTTTTTCAGTGTAAGAGTAGTTGATAATTGGAATTGGCTAAGCGAGGAGGTAGTTAATGCTATCTCAATCCATAGTTTTAAGGACAGGTATAATAAGTATCACTAAGTATAAAATGGAACCGATGAGGAGACGGGAAGATACGAGCTTTGTGCTCTTTCCCGTAAACACAATTAGGTAATCAATTAGGTAATCACACACACACACACACACACACACACCACTATATATATATATATATATATATATATATATATATATATATATATATATATATATATATATATATATATATATATATATATATATATATATATATATATATATATATATATATATATATATATATATATATATATATATATATATATATATATATATATATATATATATATATATATATATATATATATATATATATATATATATATATATATATATATATATATATATATGTGTGTTTGTGTGTGCATATATATATATATATATATATATATATATATATATATATATATATATATATATATATATATATATATATATATATATATATATATATATATATATATATATATATATATATATATATATATGTATATATATATATATATATATATATATATATATATATATATATATATATATATATATATATATATATATATATATATGCAGTACCCAGCATAGGGGGTGCGAAGAATCTCCGGGGATCGTGTTGACTCCATTATTGGCTTGAAGGCAGACACGCCTGGTGGTAGTAATGGTTCTGCTCTTAACCTTGCACCTCCCAATAGATCTGCTTCTTTCACTCTTCACTATTCTAATATTCGTGGGCTGAACTCAGATCTTTCGTCTGTGGAACAGCACTTGGGCACTTTCTTCCCTAACCTCCTCCTCCTATTTGAATCCCAACTGTCTACACATGCTTCCACTAACCCATTTCAAACCTCTCACTATAATCTGTATACTCACTTTCGTTCCAAAGGTGGGGTCTGTGCATACTGCAACACTAACACACCTACTGCGAGGCTCATGGACCTTGAATCTCCTGACTTTGATGTTCTCCGGCTAAAAGTCTATCTCTCCACTACCATTATCTTCCCTTGCTTCTGCTACTGTTCTCCAAACTCCACCGAGTTTGTGTCTTTCTTTGAATATCTGTCCTCGTGCCATGAGTCCATGCTATCTTCTCACCCACATGCTGAAGCTCTCTACATTGGAGACTTCAATGTACACCACAGTGAGTGGCTTCATTCTTCTCACACTGATGTGGGAGGATGCGAGGCCCTTTCTTTCACTATTACTCACGATCTGGAGCAAATTATCAAACATCCTACTCGCGTTCCTGATCGTCACAAAAATGCTGCAAACACTCTTGACCTATTTTTACTTCTAACCCTTCAAGCTACTCTTATTCTATGCTTTCCCCTCTTGGTAAATCTGACCACTCTATGATCCCAGTCTCTTCCAATTTCGCTCCCCCACCACCAATCCCTCCTACTCAGTGCCGCCTTTGGCACTTCGAGCGTACCCAACATGAAAATTTGCGTAACTTTCTCTTTGACTTCCCATGGGATGACTACTGCTTTCAGTCCTGCAACCCTGATCAGGTAGCTCTAAAAGTTGCCAAGATTATGACCGCAGGAATGGAGGCGTACATCCCCTCTTCTACAAACACTTTTTCTCCCCCTAAACCTTGGTTTGATCGTGCCTGCTCCATGGCTATCCAGGCTAGGAATCGGGCACACCAATCTTACCAAGCCTATCCTTCCGATTTAACCCACTCTGCTTTTATTATAGCTAGGAATCACTGTACTGCTCAGATTCGTAGGTCTAAGGCTTCCTTTATAAGATGGAAAGTTGATGACCTTAACTCCTCTCCCACTGACAAATGTTTCTGGTCATTAGCCAAAAACCTCTCCAAAAACTTCTGTAATTCAAGCTTTCCCCCTCTCATTCGTTCTGATGGTTCTATAGCTTGCTCTCCCACTGACAAAGCCACTCTCTTTGGCTCTCATTTTTCAGCCAACTCTTCTATAAACGATTCCAGCTCACCTGTTCCTCAGTCTTTACCCCTCTTTAATTCTATGCTCTCCCTTACCCTTTCTTCACGCAAAGTTCTTAAGGTTCTTCGCTCGCTAGAGACGAACAAGGCATCTGGTCCCGATGGTATCCCTGCAAAGTTTCTTAAGGAGTTTGCAGATGAACTGGCTCCCTCGCTTTGCCGTCTTTTTCACCTCATTCTGTCAACCAGTATCTATCCTTCATCTTGGAAGCATGCTCTAGTTCAACCTGTTCCTAAGAAGGGTGACCGCTCTATTCCTTCTAACTACCGACCTATTGCCCTAACCTCCTTTATTGCAAAAGTTTTTGAACCTGTGCTCAATTCTCACTTCTTGAAACGCCTTGAAGCTAAATCACTTATTTCCGATCACCAGTACGGCTTCCGCAAGGCAAGATTCACTGGTGATCTCCTGTCCTATCTTACTCGTGTATGGTCATCTTCTCTGAGGAACTGTGGAGAATCCTTTGTCGTTGCCCTTGATATCTCTAAGGCTTTTGACAGAGTCTGGCACAAGGCTCTGTTGGCCAAACTCCCTGCCTATGGCTTTACCCCTTCTTTCTGTTCTCTGATTTCCAGTTTTCTTACTGACCGTATTATATGATTTAGTTGTTGATGGCGTGACATCTAGCCCTCTCTCTGTTACCAGTGGTGTTCCACAGGGCTCTGTTCTTTAACCTACTCTGTTCCTTCTCTTCATCAATGATCTCATACAATCCCCATCTTCCTCTCTTCTTCATGCCTTTGCCGATGATTCTACCCATCACTTTTCCTCTGCCTTTTCTGCACAACCTTCATCTGTTACTTGTAATCAGTCTCGTATCACTCTTTCTTCTACTCTTAACTCCGATTTGCAGAGAGTATCTGAGTGGGGCACTCAAGATTTATTTATATTCAATGCCTCCAAGACGCAGTTTCTGGCTATCTCTTTATCTTCTTCTCCTCCTGATAACCCTATTGTCTCCGAAACTAATGAAATTTACTCTCTTAACTCTGTCAACATATTAGGAATCCATAAAGCCTCTAGCTTGTCTTGCAGGAATCATATAATCCAAATTTCTAAATCTTCATCCAAAAAATTGGGGGTTTTGTTTCGTTTTCGTCATTACTTCTCCTCTTTGCAATTACTTAAAATTTACAGAGGTCTTATCTGTCCCTGCTTAGAATACTGCTCACACATCTGGGGTGCTTCTCCCTTTACTTATATTCTTGATAGGGTTGAATCTAAGGCAGTCAGGCTCATTAATGATCCTTCTCTTACTTCTAATCTGGATTCTCTCTCTCTTCGCCGTAAGGTATCTTCCCTTTCGCTTTTCTATTGCTACTACTTCCATCGCTGCTTTGATGAGTTGGTGAGTTGCATCCCTCCCCCAATGCAGAGGCCGCGTAACACTCGCCAAGCGGCCTTATCTCATAGGTACTGTGTGGAGATTTGTAGCTCGCGAATTGGTCTGTGCAGCGACTGCTTCTTCCCATCTACCTCCAGACTCTGGAACTCTCTTCCTCCATATGTCTTTCCTAATTCTTATGACCTTTCATCCTTCAAAAAGCAGATCTATCGTCATCTCAGAGCCTAGTCTTCCAAATCTCTGGGTCCTCTGTACTCTGACTGTTGTTTCTGTGTGTCATTTTCCTTTGTGTGTCATTACCTCATCTCTGCCTTGTCCTTAACTTTTTTCTTTTCCTTCGTCTTGGTATTTTCTCGTGCCCGGGCCATTATTGATGAGGGCAGTTTCTGCCTGTCCCGGTGTCACTCATATAAAAAA
The DNA here is from genome assembly GCA_037179515.1 of Halocaridina rubra. NCBI lineage: Eukaryota > Metazoa > Arthropoda > Malacostraca > Decapoda > Atyidae > Halocaridina > Halocaridina rubra. Next base: position 19,290 of record JAXCGZ010008367.1, read on the forward strand.
AATATATATATATACATACACACACACACACACACATATATATATATATATATATATATATATATATATATATATATATATATATATATATATATATATATATATATATATTCAATCTGAGGGGGCTTATGCACCTCCGTGTTCTCCTGCGTGTAGTAAAAGCTGACTAAATAGAGTCAAGCATTTGCTTTGACTCTGCCATACTTTTATAAGGGAGATTATGGCTCGTGTGCGGGTGCGTATGTGTGTGCCCTTGACGAGGATGCGAACCTGCAACACACCTGACAGTTCACATGCACATTGATATTTCTCTCTCTCTCTCTCTCTCTCTCTCTCTCTCTCTCTCTATATATATATATATATATATATATATATATATATATATATATATATATATATATATATATATATATATATCTTTACATGAACAATTAATAATGGGAAATTATGAAGAGTACAAAAATAATTACAAATTTGTTTAAACTGAACCAATAAATATGAACCGTCATATGTTAAAAAATTTCCCTTAACGATCAAGGAAGCACACACACGTATGTGAACAATCAAGAGTCAAGAAATTTCCCTTAACGATCAAGGAAACACACACACACACACACATTAATTGAAAATGACTAAACGCAGACCGCTAACGAGCTCATTACAAGCGGTTCTCTAATAACTATTATTACAAGGGACCGTGTCCGCTAATGAGGTAATAGCGATTAATAAGTCTTGAGGTGAGGGGACATGAAGTCTTTAATAAAGTTGGGTTGAATACTAGTTGAAAGTCTCCCTGATAAATCCAAAGGTTAATAAGAATGGACCCCAATCCTGAGACTATTATAAATAAATTCGCTACAACTCTTGACCCCATTTTGGGACAGTATTTATCCTCCTCCAGGACAGCGGTTGAGTTTGTTCCAACACCTGACACTCTTCTAGGAAGGTCTTTATCGGTTTCAAGTCCAGAAATTGATAGAACTGGGTATCAAATCCAGAAATTGTTAAAAAGATGTTCTTACAAGTCTTTTACACTCCTCTGGAACAATCTTTATCTCTCTAAGTCAAGTTTTAAATAAATTTATTCCAGGTTTTGACACTCATCCAGAACGGATTTTATCTGTGTCAAGTCCAGTCTTAATAAAACCGGAACCCCAAATTCAGGGACTGTTAAAGAAAAATTTCTTCTAGTATTGGATACTCTTTCAGGACGGTTTGTATTTGTCTTAATTCCAGAGATTGATATAACTGTTGCTCAAAGGCAGATATTTGGCTAAAGGCGGTCTCTCTCAGTCAAAGGTGATGCTCCAATTATTTACGTAACTCAAATTGTTGTCATGTATGACTTTGGGCTAATTATTCGGTGACTGAACACCTTGTCCAGTCATTTACTTACCTCAAATTGTTGTCAGATTTGACTTTGAAAATCTATCAGGTGATTAAACATCTTGTCCAATGTAAATATTGGTTCTTTTCTCCAGCCTTTAATAATCAGGTGAGGATGTCAATTTGTAAGCTTCCAAAGAGAGAGAGGACAATGGCCTAGAGATCACCGTTTTTAAACTTCCCAGAGAGAGAAGAGAAATGCCCTCCAGGTCACTTTTTGTTTGCTTCCAAGAGAGAGAAGACAGTGCCCTAAAGGTCACCTTTTTAAAACTTCCCATAGAGAGACGAGAAACGCTCTCCAGATCACTTTTTGTTTGCTTCCAAAAGAGAAAGGACAACGCCCAAGAGGTTACCTTTTTTAAACTTTCCAGAGAGAGAAGAGAAATGCCCTTCAGGTCACTTTTTGTTTGTTTCCAAGAGAGAAAGGACAACGCCCAAGAGGTTACCTTTCATAAACTTCCCAGGGAGAGAAGAGAAATGCCCTCCAGGTCACTTTTTGTTTGCTTCCAAGAGAGAAAGGACAACGCCCAAGAGATTACCTTTTTTAAACTTCAAAGAGAGAGAAGAGAACTGCCCTCCAGGTTACTTATTGTTTGCTTTCAAGAGAAAGAGGACAAATTTGTTGCAGGTCCCTTTTGGTAAGCTTCTAAACCAGAGAACAAATATGTTGCAGGTAATTTTTGGTAGGCTTCCAAACCAGAGGACAAATGACCACCATGTCACTTTTTGAATGCTTCCAAAACAGAAGACAAGCGTCATGCTGGTACTTTAGTTAAGTTTCCAAGACAGAGAAGACAAAAGGTCTCCATGATGCTTCACACAAGAACTTTACTGAGGTTGCTTCAAAGGAGTAAAATATCTTTCAGGAACCCTAAAAATATTATAAAATGATGATATTGAAGCTCTATACAAGAACAGGACTGATATTGCCACAAAGAAGAAAATTTCCCACAGGAATATTAGATACTGAAAGATTCTTGGTACTACAACCCAAAAAATTGGACAAATGTTGCTTCAAAAAAATAAAAACTGTCCTAAACAAAAAAGCTCTTATTAGATAATGATAATCCTTGAAACTCCATATAAAAACAAGAAATGGAGTGACATGACATGTGTACGTATGTCTGATTACCAGAAGTGTCATTTTTGTATTTCCCAGATCAACTCTGAATGGAAGGAATGGAACACAGGGCCATGATACAAATGTTCAGCCTTCTGAACATAATAATAATAATAATAATAATAATAATAATAATAATAATAATAATAATAATAATATATTAATAATAATAATAATAATAATAATAATAATAATAATAATAATAATAATAATAATAATAATAATAATAATAATAATAATTATTATTATTATTATTATTATTATTATTATTATTATTATTATTATTATTATTATTATTATTATTATTATTATTATTATTATTATTATTGTTTTTATTATTATTATTATTATTATTTTTATAATAATAATAATAATAATAATAATAATAATAATAATAATAATAATAATAATAATAATAATATTAATAATAATAATAATAATAATAATAATAACAATAATAATAATAATAATAATAATAATAATAATAATAATAATAATAATAATAATAATAATAATAATAATAATAATAATAATCTATTGCGTTGGAATTAGTAGATGCCCTAGAAACACCAAACACAATATTTTTCTTATTATTATTATTATTATTATTATTATTATTATTATTATTATTATTATTATTATTATTATTATTATTATTATTATTATTATTATTATTATTATTATTAATTCAAATTATTATTACTTCAAAGTCAAGAGCATGGTTCAGTCAATATGATACAGGCTCATTTTCTCTCACTTTAATGATCATAATCAAATTTCTAATTATCGTTAATTGCTCTAATAAAATCCAAGGAGGGAATTTACGATTATGACCCAAAATAACAGTAAAAATAATCATAATTTTTAATATACATTTTTGAACATATATTCCCAGTAAGCAAGGCTTGGGACCGGCACTAAATTGAGTTGGTATTTCTCCAGCTGGATAAAAAGAGAATAATAACATACCAAATTTAAAGAAAAAAAAACAAAGTACTTTACAAATCTTCATTCTCCAGCAGGCCTCATCAGGAGCTTCTGATGAGGCCCACTGGAGGATTAAATCTTTTTAGAATTTATGATTTTGTTTTCCATTTCCAACTTGTGTACTAATTGTCATACACACAGACACACACACACACACACACACACACACACACACACACACACACACACACACATCACACACACTCATATCATTCTTTTGCATTAATACCATTAATAGGATAATTATTAATGCCATAATTACTTTTCTAATGGCATCGCCAGCATTAGGAGGGAGGAGGGAGAAGGAGGAGGAGGAGAAAGGAGTAGTGGAGGGAGAGGAAACAGAAGGACTTGAAGGAAGGAGGAGGAGGTGATGGTGGGAGGAGGAGGAAAGAGAGGGCAATTTGGAGGAAGGAGGAGGAGGTGGACGAAGGAGGAAGAAGAAATAGGAAGCGGGAGAAGGAGAGTATATGAAGGTGAAAGAGAACGAAGAAGGAAGAGTAGGTGAAGGAAAGTGAAGGAAAAATGAAGAGGAGGAGGAGGAGGAAGAGAGAGGACGAGGAGGATCAGGAATGGGAAGATGATGAAATGGAGGAGGAGAATGAAGGGAGGAAAGGAGGAGAAAATGGAAAAAGAAGAAGAAAGGAGAACAAGGTGGAAGAGGAGGATGAAGGAGGAGCAAGAGGAAAGGGAAGAGGAGAAGCAATAAAGGGGAAGAGGGTGGAGGAGCTGGAAAAGAGGAGGAAGGAGGAGGAGTATAGGATGGAGGAGGAGGAGTAGGAGGAGGAGGGAGGAGGAGGAGGAAGAGGAAGGGGGTCATAATGACGTCATAATTAAAGTCATTATTATTGTGTTCTTCATGCTATAATGATCATTTATTGAATTTCAGATGAGGTCTATTACTTACACATGGTCATTAGAGTCAGTTCTCTCTCTCTCTCTCTCTCTCTCTCTCTCTCTCTCTCTCTCTCTCTCTCTCTCTCTCTCTCTCTCTCTCTCTCTCTCTCTCTCGGGATATTATCATCACTTATAATTATCTCTGATTGGCAATTCTGAAATTCAGATTTATTCATGAAAATGACCATTATTGAAGAGGATTTTGGGGGGCGGAATAGGAGGAGGGGGAGGAGGAGGGGGAGAAGGGGGAGGAATGAGGAAGTGTAAATGCTGTGGAGAAGGGAGACTTGAAGTAGGATGGGGAGCAATAGGGAGGTGAAGAGATGCAGACGAGGAGGAGGGAGGGGGTATGAGGTGGAGAAGGAGGAGACTAAGGAAGGAGGGATGGAGGAGAAGAAAGAAAGGGAGGTAGAGGAGGAGGACGATGAGAAGAAAAAGAAGAAGACGAAGAAGAAGATGAAGAAGAAGAAGAAATGGTTTGATTAATACCATATTTTGACTCCCATCTTAACAAGCGCTGATAATTACGGATACGGTTTAATCCGGATGCTAACGGATGCCATCCGGACAGGAGGGGGATTGACAGAGGTAGTAAATTGGGACGATGGATAGATGGATAGACTGGACAGGGGGAGGTATGGGAATAGACGGATAGACAGAAGGGACAGAAAAGAATGGATTGGAATAGAAGGATGGATAGATGGGACAGAAGTAGGAGTGGCTGGGATAGACAAGACAAAAAAGGAGGGATGGGAACAGACGGATGGATAGATGGGATAAAAGTAGAAGAGACTGAGATAGACAGACAGGACTGCAATAGGATAGGCTGAAATAGATGAACTGAACAGAAGTAGTAATCAGGACGGATAGACGAAGGAAACAAAAGTAGGATGGACAGGAAAAGACATATGGATATGAGACATAAGTAAAATGGATTGAAATAGAGGGACGGTACAAAAGTAAGAATGATGAAGATAGACAGATGGATTGACGGGACACAAGTAGAATGGGCTGGGATAGACGAGCGGACGGGAGAGACGTAGTTAGTAGGCAACATGGATAGACAGGCATATCGAGGATACTGAAGTAAGATGGACTGCAAAAGACAGACGGAGAGACGGGATAGACAGTGGCCGAGACAGAAGGAGGGATGGGATTAGAACGAACAGAAGTAGTAGAGATAAACGGACAGACGGTTACACCATTATGTTAAAATCACGCAATGTATTAACGCGTAAAATATTCAACACTTAACAACGAAACAAGTAAATAAACAAAACAAAAAAATAAGCAAAATAAACAATTAAACACAAATAAAAAAAGAGATAAATTAAAGAAAATCAGGTTAAAATCGCGCCCTGGGGAAACGAGAAAGGTGTAATGAAAGGGAAGGGAAAGTGTTGAAATGAAAGCGAAAGTTACTTTCTCTGGCTGGGGTGAGCAATAAGATGCGAATAAATGGATAATTCTGAACCGAGGCCCAATCGAGGAGCAAATGGAAAGGAGTTGGCAATGAGCTAGAAAGCTAATTGGATAAGAGGTTAAGAGAGATTGGATAAGAGGATAAAAGGGAAAGGATAAGAGGAAAAAAGATTGGATAAGCGGGGAAAGACGAGACTGGATAAAAGGGAGAGAGAGATTGGATAGAAGACGAGAGGGTGACGAGAGACTGGAGAAGAGGAGAAAAAAGACGGGATAAGAGGTTAAGAGAGATTGGATAAGAAGAAAAAAGAGATTGGATAAGAGGAGAGATGAGAGATTGGATAGGAGAAGAGGAGGGATTGGATAGGAGAAGACGAGGGATTGGATAAGAAGAGAAAAGAGATTAGATAAGATGAGAAAAGAGATTGGATAAGAGGTTAAGAGAGATTGGATAAAAGGGAAAGACGAGACTGGATAAGAGGAGATATGAGACTGGATAAGAGGAGAAAAGAGATTGGATAAGAGGAGAAAAGAGATTGGATAAGAGGAGAGATGAGTGATTGGATAAGAGAAGACGAGAGATTGAATAAGAAGTAAAGAGAGATTGGATAAGAAAGAAAAGAGACTGGCTAAGAGGAGAGATGAGAGACTGCATAGGAGAGAATGAGAAATTCGATAAGAGGAGAAAAGAGATTGGATAAGAGGAGAAATGAGAGATTGGATACGAAAAGACGAGAGATTGGATAAGAGGAAAAAAGAGATTGGATAAGAGGAGATGTTAGAGATTGGATAGGAGAAGACAAGAGATTGGATACGAGTAGAAAAGAGACTGGATAAGAGGAGAAATGAGAGATTTGATCGGAGAAGACGAGAGATTAGATAAGAGGAGAAAAGAGATTGGATAAGAGGAGAGATGAGAGATTGGATAGGAGAAGATGAGAGATTGCATAAGAGGAGAAAGAGATTGGATAAGAGGAAAGATGAGAGATTGGACAGGAGAAGACGAGAGATTGGATAAGAGGAGAAAAGAGACTGGATAAGAGGAGAGATGAGATCTTGGATAGGAGAAGACGAGAGATTGGATAAAAGGAGAAAAGAGACTGGATGAGAGGAGAGATGAGATTGGATAGGAGAAGACGAGAGATTGGATAAGACGAGAAAAGAGACTGGATAAGAGGAGAGATGAGATTGGATAGGAGAAGACGAGAGATTGAATAAGAGGAAACAAGACTGGATAAGAGGAGAGATGAGAGATTGGATAAGAGAAGACGAGAGATTGGATAAGAGGAGAAATGAGACTGGATAAGAGGAGAAATGAGAGCTTGGATAGAAGACGAGATATTGGATAAGAGGAGAAAAGAGATTGGATAAAAGGAGAGATGAGAGATTGGATAGGGGAAAACGAGAGATTGGATAAGAGTAGAAAAGAGATTGGATAAGAGGAGAAAAGACATTGTATAAGAGGAGAGATTAGAGACTGGGTAGGAGAAGATGAGAGGTTGGATAAGAGGAGAAAAGAGATTGGATAAGAGGAGAGATGAGAGATTGGATAGAAGATGAGAGATTGGATAAGAGGAGAAAAGAGATTGGGTAAGAGGAGAGATGACAGATTGGATAGGAGAAGACGAGAGACTGGATAAGAGGAGAAAAGAGATTGGATAAGAGGAGAAATGAGAGATTGGATACGAAAAGACGAGAGATTGGATAAGAGGAAAAAAGAGATTGGATAAGAGGAGATGTTAGAGATTGGATAGGAGAAGACAAGAGATTGGATACGAGTAGAAAAGAGACTGGATAAGAGGAGAAATGAGAGATTTGATCGGAGAAGACGAGAGATTAGATAAGAGGAGAAAAGAGATTGGATAAGAGGAGAGATGAGAGATTGGATAGGAGAAGATGAGAGATTGCATAAGAGGAGAAAGAGATTGGATAAGAGGAAAGATGAGAGATTGGACAGGAGAAGACGAGAGATTGGATAAGAGGAGAAAAGAGATTGGATAAGAGGAGAGATGAGATCTTGGATAGGAGAAGACGAGAGATTGGATAAAAGGAGAAAAGAGACTGGATGAGAGGAGAGATGAGATTGGATAGGAGAAGACGAGAGACTGGATAAGACGAGAAAAGAGACTGGATAAGAGGAGAGATGAGATTGGATAGGAGAAGACGAGAGATTGAATAAGAGGAAACAAGATTGGATAAGAGGAGAGATGAGAGATTGGATAAGAGAAGACGAGAGATTGGATAAGAGGAGAAATGAGACTGGATAAGAGGAGAAATGAGAGCTTGGATAGAAGACGAGATATTGGATAAGAGGAGAAAAGAGATTGGATAAGAGGAGAGATGAGAGATTGGATAGGGGAAGACGAGAGATTGGATAAGAGTAGAAAAGAGATTGGATAAGAGGAGAAAAGACATTGTATAAGAGGAGAGATTAGAGACTGGGTAGGAGAAGATGAGAGGTTGGATAAGAGGAGAAAAGAGATTGGATAAGAGGAGAGATGAGAGATTGGATAGAAGATGAGAGATTGGATAAGAGGAGAAAAGAGATTGGATAAGAGGAGAGATGACAGATTGGATAGGAGAAGACGAGAGACTGGATAAGAGGAGAAAAGGGATTTGATAAGAGAAGAAAAAAAGATTGGATATGAGGGAAAGACGAGACTGGATAAGTGGGAGTGACGAGAGATTGGATAAGAGAAGACGAGAGGGTGACGAGAGATTGGGTAAGAGGAAAAAAGAGATTGGATAAGAGAAGAGATGAGAGACTGGATAGGAGATGACGACAGATTGGATAAGAGGAGATAAGAGACTGGATAAGATGAGAGATGAGAGACTGGATGGGAGAGAACGAGAGATTGGATAAGAAGAGAATAGGGATTGGAAAAGAGGTAAAGAGAGTTTAGATAAGAAGAGAAAAGAGAGTGGATAAGAGGAGAGATGAGATTGGATAGAAGACGAGAAATTGGATAAGAGGAGAAAAGAGACTGGATAAGAGGAGAGATGAGAGATTGGATACGAGAAGACGCAATTGGATAAGAGGAGAAAAGAGACTAGATAAGAGGTTAAGAGAGATTGGATAAGAGGAGAAAAGAGACTGGATAAGAGGAGAGATGAGAGATTGGATAGGAGAAGACTAGAGATTGGATAAGAGAAGAAAAGAGACCGGATAAGTGGAGAAAAGAGATTGGATAAGAGGGGAAGACGAGACTGGATAAGAGGGAGAGATGAAAGATTGGATAAGAGAAGACGAGAGAGTGACAAGAGATTGAATAAGAGAAGAAAAGAGATTGGATAAGAGGTTAAGAGAGTTTGGATAGGAGGAGAAAAGAGACTGGATAAGAGGAGAGATAAGAGATTGGATAGGAGAGCACGAGAGGGTGACGAGAGATTGGATAATAGAAGAAAAGAGACTGGATAAGAGGGAAAGACGAAATTGGATAAGAGGGAGAGATGAGATATTGGATAAGAGTTGAAGAGAGGGTGATGAGAGGGTTTGGATAAGAGGAGAAGTGAGATTGGATAAGAGGATGAGACGAAAAATTAGATACGAGGTGAAAAGGAAAACAGATTTGTCAAGGGGAGATGAGAGATTGAATAAGAGGAGACAGGAGAGATTGACTACAGACTGGATACGAGGAGGAATGAGATGGGATAAGAGGAGGATACGAGCGCTTGGATAAGAGAAGAGATCAGGTAAGAGAGATTGGAGAAAAGGAAGAGACGAGAGACTGGATAAATATATGAGCGATTGGATGAAAGTAAGAAACGAGGGACTGGATAAAAGGAAGAGATTGTCGTATGACTTCCGTCATGCTGAAGCCAGTCCGCCATGCTGAAGCCAGAATCTGAAACTTGTAACAGATCTTGAGGGGTAACGGTTGGTCGAGGGCACAGAGATTTTATTACAATGTTTGTAGAAAGTGTCAAGGAAATATATGACCGGAACCGTGAGACTTAGGATCTGGCATCGAGAAGGGCAGGAAAGGCCAGGAAGTTAGCCATTTCCTAAACCGCAGGAAACATAAACTTATGTTTCGTACGCAGGTACACGCCCAGGAGAGATGCCCAATAACTCCTCCCCGGAAGTAGGAGGGATTCCACTTTGAACCTGGCGTTGATTAGCTGGACTAGATCTCACTGATTTCATTGGAGAATTGGATGTTAAGCCACGCCCTGCCCCTGGGGGTATTTCAAGAGCCACCCGAGGCAGAGACAGTTAGTTAGAACCTTGCCAGGGGCACGAATAGATCATAGATTGTGATAGTCATAGGGTGGGGGCATTGAGGCGTCGAAGTTGTGTTGTACTCTAGAATAAATATAAGCAAAGGATTCACTGCGTGTCCATTCTTACCTTGTACCCGTCTGGTACTAATAATTATAAATATATATACGTAGGAGGAAAAGCCCTACGTCAGTGGTGACGCTCGGTGGGATAATAATAAAAACCCTACGTCAGTGGTGGCAGTGCGGTACGGATCTTCACGAGAAAAAAAAAAAAAAAAAAAAACATACGAAGAGACAGGTGAATGCCAGTGCAGACCCGTGCAGAGAAAATAAGAATGGCAAAAGCAGAAATCCAACATCTCCCAATTCAAGAAATGAGTGACGAGGCCAAACACCGGAGAATTCTCGAACTGGAGGAACAAGTGCGGCGCCTACAAGCACGCGCCGACGCCGCTCCGTCGAGAAGGAACTTGGCCGACGCCGACAGTGAAACCGACGCCTCAAACATCGACGAACAGCCGGCCGCTCCGAACCCCGTGGTGACACAGGGAACGCAGCAGGCCCAGCCCCCACCCTGTGCCCTGGTTGTAAAGACGCCTCGAGTCAAAAATTCACTTTTATACCTCGACGGCGCAAATGTAAAAGACCGCGAATGTCCGTCCATAATTCCCGCGACCGACTTCCTGAAATACTTGGGTCTGCGGATGAGAAGTGACGAGTGCTCAAATAGAGAATATTATAAAACTTTGAAGGAACTATTTCTAAGATATTTCTTAGTAAGCCGAAGGGTGACCGGAGCATTGAGTGAAAATGCCCATTACAAGAAGTATAAGTTGCCGGATCCGACCAAGAAGACGGCGATTCGTCGATTTTACTCGAAGAGAAGAAGGAGAACCCTCTCCTTCCTTGCCTTCTGCCATGAAGTTCTTCAGGACCACCTCCTTAACATAGCTAAGTACTTGTGATCTGTATCCAGTGAGTAATGGGACAATTAGTAAAAGAAATTGAGGTCGGTGGACGCCGCCATTTTATCTTGTAGTTATGCTTTGACTCAGCCAACCCGCTTATAAGGGGTGTGGCGCTTAATAAGTTGATAAAAGTAGAATTTCTGTACCCATTACTAACATGGATAATTTGTACTAATAGCTATAAGCAGTAATAAACTCCGTTTTTGTTATAATTTGAGTAATGTAAAGAAATTTCGTTGGAAGTGCGTTCCATTTATTTGTATTAATGCTTAGATTGAATTTTAAGAACGCGAATGTATCGATTTTTAATTGAAAAAATTTAATGCACGTGAAATCACTGTTACAGTATATTAATTTCTTAAGTGTAAGAATTACAGTGAGTAATATACTTGAATCTGCTTTTAAGGCTTTACTTAGAACACGTGTGGTTTGCGAGAAAGGAATGCGGAAGTGACCATTCGATCTCCCAACCTCGTTATTGTAAATCTGTAGTAATTGTACTGAGCTTTGATATTTTAAAGTACGTGTAAAATCATTTTTATATAAATTTCTTAAAGCGTAAGAAATAGAGTGTTAAGATTGCGCCTGTTTTTAAGTTTTTTTTCTTTTTTTTTGTTTTTTTCTCCGCGGGAGGAATGTTTTAGCGAAAGAAAGACATAAATGACCGATCGTTCTTTTTGTGTTATGATGATGGGAAATTAATCTTACGATACGTGTGTGGCATGTTTTTTCTGAAGGATAAGAAATTTCGTGATATTAGTTAGAGATGAGTTTTTTTTAATTTCACGCTATGCAGGTGAAAGTAAGAGTAAATTAGAGTAGTTTGTGCTGTCCTAGAATAGGGAAGGTTTTTCAGTGTCACCCAAACGTAGCTTCAAGGGAGTAGAATGTTTGTTTGTTCGTTAGAATGGGACCTAGGACTGGTGAGGCAGTCTGTGACCGTGCGGCCCCAACCGAGATTTCACCTTTACTCTTCTTCAGAGAGACCGGGAAAGGAAAACCAACATGTTGTAAATAAAAGGGAATTTTACAGAAAGGGAATGCAAGTTTGAATGTGAGCGCATGTGAGCGAATGAGTATAATGAGTGTAATAGGGGTATAATGGGGGGGTTGCTCTAGGGGGTGAAATCGCGGAAAGCACCGTTAGGAAGCATGATTGGGGAGTCTGCGAGGATCGTTCCCCTGCTCCGCCAGGTCCTTCTGCATGCCATATCAGAGTGTATTTATGGGAGGTGATGCGCTGTTGCAATATCTAGTGAGGGATATGGATGAGAAGGTAATTCTCCACCTGCCCAGATATGGTTGAAATGCCGAGTTTGTTTTATTTTTGTTTTGTCCCCTACTCCGCCATTGAGATTATTATTCGATTTCCGAGAGATTCCAAGATAGATGTTACGTGATAAAGGACGTGAATCTATGAATGATTCTTTATTTTCTTTGCTAGCTGCAGTATATACATTATTTGTCTGAAGAGATATGTTAGATTGATAAAGTAAAACTTTGCGAGTTTTAGCCATGATAATGTTTTATCAAAATTATTTCGGCTTGGTCTTAAAGAAAGAGTGAGAGCTGACACGAAATGACAACAAGAATGTTACACAGCTGTATCCCGTATTTGAGAGAGCAGATATAAGTCAAATTCGAGATAGTAAAAGAAGATATATATTTTATGTTTGAATTGTTTATGTACAACTCCGTACGAGATTTGGAAGTTTAAGCAAAATGCATTCCTTACTGTTGATAATGAAATATACTTTTTGTTTTTATTATTGCATACACAGAGATAGACTTTTTATATTCTTAGATACCCGTTTTTGTTATAGTTCTTTTTGTATTGAAGAAATCTTTAAAATCTTGCTTAAAGGATTCTGAAAAGATTATCTAGAGATAGCCATGGTTAATCCCTATCATTTTCATGAATTTTAGATTACAATCGGGCTAATTAAAGATAATTGAGATTATTAGAGATTATTTGCTGAGTTTTAAAGTTAAAATTAATGACACTTGAGTCCTTTTTAAGAAGTTGTTAAGAAAAAGATATTTGTACTTTTGTTGATAGTAGTAGGGATACTGTCACATATGATTTTAGTTTTTTTGCTTTAATTTCATCAGTGTGTGTGCTTCGACTTAACCCTCTGATTTATAGCATGAAAAGAGAGAGATTGTCATTATAGACAAGGATGTGTATGCTGTTACAGTAAAGTCCTTATCAAGATTAAACAGAAAGGAATGGATTTATGCTTCGACAGTTCTGCAGTTGTACACTAAGTTCTTTTTGCTTTTGTTTTTGTTAATGAGGGAATGAGAATAGCCGCTGACAATAAACGTAAGACTCTATCGATGGTCATTGCTAACGTTCATTCACGTTCATTTGTTTATTTATTTTTATTATTAGAGATACTCTGCGACGATTTTTTATTTTCAGTACAAGTAAAAGACAGAGGCCCATCTCAGCTGACTTGTGAGTGGAAACCGCAACGTATTTCAAGGTCGCCCAGTCTCTCTCTCTCTCTCTCTCTCTCTCTCTCTCTCTCTCTCTCTCTCCTACCTTTCACTCGACGCTGAGCCTGACAGAGGCTCCGTTCAATGCTAAAAGAATGTAGCCGTCTTTGATTTTTTTTGTGTGTTTTTTCCAGCGAAGCTAGGCGATAATTGTGCCTACATTTTATTGCAGTCAATAGATTGTTGCATGCTGTTATTGCATAAATACTGATAAGATATCGGTAGTACCGCCATTTGCATAAATGTTCGTGCCACATGTCGCAACTGTTTAGAGAATAAATAGAACTCCCATTGACAAATTGTGGAGCCAGCAAGTTGCCACTTATGCTATATATATATATATACATTGATTATGACAGCAGGAATTTGAATATTAAAGGAGACTGTGTTAGAATAAGCATCACTATGAAATATAAGTATAGAACTCTGTTCTTACTTCTGAATATCAGTCTCCATTGTATATATATTGATATTTTTGATCTAGTATATTTATTTTTATTGTTTATTATTCTTATTTTCTAATCATGATTATTAGTAATGTTATTATGTTGACTGATATTGTTGCTATCTCTCAATGGCCTGTTGCTAATTATTATTTTTGAAATGAAATCAGCAGTAACTTGATGATTTGTATCTTTTATCTGAATTCATACTTGATGTTACTGTAGCCACCGCTAATAAGAATGTTTCTTTAGTGGCTTTTCTCAGCATTTAATGATTATTCTTTTTGACATTTATCGTAGAGTAATGCTATGTAGCAGTTGCTAAGTCCTAAGTATCTTGGAATAATAATCTAGTTGTGTAGACACATACCTTCCATTACCACCCTATTCCTAGGCAGCCCCGACCTGCAAGTTCTAAAAGTCTTTAGATTTTGTCCGTCAGACAAGTCCCTAGTGCCCATTGAATAGAGATTGCAATCACTTGCAGTTGCAGGGGAGGCAAAGTATAGCCTCGATTACCAACGTATGGCCATTGTTGGTACCCTGAAGTCATAGGGAACCTTTCTTACAACTGTAGTAGTGACATAGGTTCAAACTTTCATCCCGAGATCTACTTCGAAGGTACGTGCGAGGGCCGTAAAGGAAGAGAATCGCTGTGACGTTGCAGGTCTCCTGCGTGGTGGTCTTAGTCAAGATCGGCCGAGGGCGGGACGAGGAAGCCGGGCTGGAAGGATTAGCGGGATGGGCCCAGTCCTTGTCCTTTTTGTTTTGCCTAACCGAGTAACGGAGATATGGCAACAAACCTGGGCCTGCAGCAAGGACGGCGGGGGAGTGAAAGCGAAAGAATCCCCGAGGGAAACCGGGGAATCGCACCTAGCAAGAATTCATGAGCAAAGGACAGAGAAATTAAAAGTCGTCCTAGACAGAGAAATCGAAAGTCGTCCTGGACAGAGAAATTAAAAGTCGTCGTGGACAGAGAAAGTAAAAGTCGTCCTAGACAGAGAAATTAAAAGTCGTCCTGGACAGAGAAATTAAAAGTCGTCGTGGACAGAGAAAGTAAAAGTCGTCCTAGACAGAGAAATTAAAAGTCGTTGTGGACAGAGAAAGTAAAAGTCGTCCTAGACAGAGAAATTAAAAGTCGTCCTAGACAGAGAAAACGAAAGTCGTCCTAGACAGAGAAAACGAAAGTCGTCCTAGACAGAGAAATTAAAAGTCGTCCTATCCATTGGTCTCTGAATAGTAACATAATATGAAAGTAACACATGTTTTGTTTCAGGAGTAGTTTTTAAGGCTTAATTTTAAAACAAATCAATGCCTCTAATAATGATAGGAATAGAATTTATGAAGGTAAGGTCTCTTATAGAAATTACTGTTGATGGTATGGTCTATTGCATTTTACATGTTTATACATGCTAATACTCTACTTAATTGTTGGCTAATGTTCTAAATGAGTCATAGTTCTACTGTGGTTAGCTCGATTTTGTCTTTTAAAGAAACGAGAGAAGTAGATGAATTAATGTTTTGATTTAAACTGACTTTTTGATCTTAATTAATGTTTAATATTAGTTTCACACTGGAATTATGTTGTTTAAATATAAGAATATGTTTGTATTTCAGATTTCCAACAAGGAAATAGACCCTGCATGCTCTAGTTGTCTGTAAAAGTACTCTATATATGTTATGTTGTGTAATTTGTATAGGAATTCTTAGAAAATAGCTTAAATAATTCGGCCCCATTTCTATTGTAAACTAATGTTAGCTAGGATATGTCCAAGAGCTCCCGGAAAATTAGCCCATGCTTCGACTGAAATAAGAGATATTTCAGTTTTGGTTGGGAGGGATGTCGTATGACTTCCGTCATGCTGAAGCCAGTCCGCCATGCTGAAGCCAGAATCTGAAACTTGTAACAGATCTTGAGGGGTAACGGTTGGTCGAGGGCACAGAGATTTTATTACAATGTTTGTAGAAAGTGTCAAGGAAATATATGACCGGAACCGTGAGACTTAGGATCTGGCATCGAGAAGGGCAGGAAAGGCCAGGAAGTTAGCCATTTCCTAAACCGCAGGAAACATAAACTTATGTTTCGTACGCAGGTACACGCCCAGGAGAGATGCCCAATAACTCCTCCCCGGAAGTAGGAGGGATTCCACTTTGAACCTGGCGTTGATTAGCTGGACTAGATCTCACTGATTTCATTGGAGAATTGGATGTTAAGCCACGCCCTGCCCCTGGGGGTATTTCAAGAGCCACCCGAGGCAGAGACAGTTAGTTAGAACCTTGCCAGGGGCACGAATAGATCATAGATTGTGATAGTCATAGGGTGGGGGCATTGAGGCGTCGAAGTTGTGTTGTACTCTAGAATAAATATAAGCAAAGGATTCACTGCGTGTCCATTCTTACCTTGTACCCGTCTGGTACTAATAATTATAAATATATATACGTAGGAGGAAAAGCCCTACGTCAGTGGTGACGCTCGGTGGGATAATAATAAAAGTCCTACGTCAAGATGAGAGATCTGGTAACTGAAGAAGAGGAGAGAGATGGCTAAGAAGAGGAGACGAGACAGGCTGGATAAGTGGAGGAGAATGAAAGTTGGATAAGAAGAGGCGAAAGAGATACTCCCAAGCTTTTAGACAGAAATAAGGAAATAGATGCATTTTGGTGTTTTCTTCTTACACTCCTGCTTTAATTCGATTCTGTACACTCTATCTGTTAGTTTTCTTCATTCACTCTTTCCATATGTCCAAACCATCTCTGTACTCTCATTGAAAGCTTTCATTTTGCTATTTCTCAGCATATTTCCTGTTTTCCACATTCTCTCTTTTAGACTCTCATTATTCATTCTTCCCATATGTCCAAACCATTTCAACACTCTCATTCAAGGATTTCCTTTCGCTATTACTCTGCATATTTCCTGTTTTCCACACTCTTTGTTAGTCTCTCCTCATGCATTCTTTCCATATGTCCAAACCTTCTCAGCACTCTCATTCTAAGTCTCCCTTTTGCTCTTACACTACATGCTTCTGCTTTCCACAGCTACTTTGCTAGTTATTCCTCATGTATTCTTTCCATGTGTCCAAGCAACCTCAGCATTCTTTGGTCAAACTTATCAAACAGCTATGTACCCATACACATTCTCTGAAAAGTAAATAATAGGGCAACAAGGAGGAGGCGTTTTTTTTTTCAGCCCGAAGGGAAAAACAAGATGATAATACTGACTGGAAAAGATAGACAGCATGAACTATGGGAGGCAGAGGACGCTTAATCCTCACTAGGGTAGAAACCAACCATTTCAATGAAAGAAGAAAATGTGAAGTAGGATAGAAAGAGCTACTGAAGACTGAAAGGCAGGGGACTCTCAAGTCCTCACTTGGAGAGAACCCACCCATCATCAAAGAAAAATAAGAAAAGTAAGAAAGATGGAGAAAACAAACTATGGGAGGCAGAAACCACCTGTACAGAAACCGCCCATTGTCACGAAAGAAAATGCAGAATAAAAGAGATAGAGAAAACGAACTATAGGAGGCAGAGGAGGTTCAACTCTTCAATTGGACAGAAGCCACCCATCGCAAAATTTATGTATTACTTCGCCTCTTTTTTCTCTCCTTCTCCCTCTTATACTATTTTCCTCTTTTACTATCATCATTTACACCCTTCCAAAAAATTCCTTTCTTAATAATCTTTTGGGTGTAAGCCGATGACATAATATCATTTATCATTTGTGTAAGTTTTTACCAGACAGGTTATTACGAGGGTTATTGGTTCTCTCTCTCTCTCTCTCTCTCTCTCTCTCTCTCTCTCTCTCTCTCTCTCTCTCTCTATATATATATATATATATATATATATATATATATATATATATATATATATATATATATACCTATCTATCTATCTAGCTAGCTAACTAGCTAGCTATATCTCTCTCTCTCTCTCAAGTGAAGACAAAATGCTTATTTGAAAAATAAAAGACGCGACATACGAAAGCTCATGGTTGGTTTTAGAAAAGTTAGTAATGGTAGGTCAGCTGGAATGGAACTTCCATAAGTATTAAATATGTGTGTGTGTGTGTGTGTGTGTGTGTGTGTGTGTGAGAGAGAGAGAGAGAGAGAGAGAGAGAGAGAGAGAGAGAGAGAGAGAGAGAGAGAGAGAGAGAGAGAGGTGATCAGTAACAAATCGACACTGCACCTTTCCCTAATGATCCGGAGAAAGATGAAACACCTTTTTCACATACCTCTCTCCTCTCTCTCTCTCTCTCTCTCTCTCTCTCTCTCTCTCTCTCTCTCTCTCTCTCTCCCTCTAAGTTATCCTTTTTCCATACCTTTCTATCTTTTTTTAATGTGCACTCTTTTCTATAAGTAATAATAATAATAATAATAATAATAATAATAATAAAATAATAATGATAATAATAATAATAATATCAGTGACAGTAATGATAAAGCTACACTTATTTGGAATAGTTGCTATTATTAATAGTGGAATGAAATAACAATAATAAATATTATTTTATAACTACAATGAAAGTACCATTTTTCAGAAAAAGTTTTTTAATTGCAATAGAATAAAGTTACCACTATTCAGAAAAAGTTGTTAAAATTGCAATGGATAAAATTACCAATACTCAGAACAGTGGTTATAATAGTAGTGTAATTCAAATGAATCTATTCACAATAGTGGTAGTTGCCGTAACAGAAATCATCTATCACTATTAAGAGTAGTGGTTGAGACTAAACACATAGCTAGAAAACTTAAGAGAAAAAAAAGAGAATTAATCAGTTATTTATTTAAGTTTGTGTATTTGTAAGGCATTTTTGTACAGTTGAGGTCACCTCGAGAGAGAGAGAGAGAGAGAGAGAGAGAGAGAGAAGAGAGAGAGAGAAGAGAGAGAGAGAGAGAAGAGAGAGAGAGAGAGAGTTTATATCTTCTGAAGTCACTGTCTCTTGAGAGAGAGAGAGAGAGAGATGAGAGAGAGAGAGGAGGAGAGAGAGAGAGAGAGAGAGAGAGAGAGAGAGAGAGAGAGAGAGAGAGAGAGAGAGAGAGAGAGAGAGAGAGAGCAGTAATAATTGTTCCCATAATGGGTGTCCATATTGTCGCGAGCTCAGAATACTTTCTTAATTACCGTCATCATTGTGGTGATATTGTTTGGTGAGATTGTCACATTGGGTCGCTAGTTGTCCGTGGTCCTGCATATCTGGATACAAAAGAGAAGTGGAAGGACATTCTTGTCATTGGTAAAGTAAAGATAATAATTATCTCTCTCTGGATTCACTGTGTCCAATGGTCAAGTAAGATAATTTCTTTTTTCCATATCAAAGATTAATTTATTTTGTTTCCAATCATGCAATTAATCCTAATGTTTATTATATATAAAGCTAACTAACCTAACTTAACCTAACCTACAAATGGCCAGTTTAAACTAATCCCTTTCTCAGTTGGAGAATTATCTTTAATTATCCGTATAATATGACTTTAGAAAAACAAATCAAAAATTTATTTCTTTACCTAATGTAACGTAGGTTTATTGGTGAGTATAAAGCATATTTAAACTACAATTCCTGGTATTACATTCAAAAACAACAATAAATAATCTTAGGAATATAGAACAGTGGCGAAGAATGATTATTTGGCCCTAATTAGAATTTGAGGTTTTTGGTCTATTCCTTACGATAGTTTGTTATGGCTATTCACACAGTATTAAAGGTGTGTGTACTTATATATGTACTCAGTAAGCCAGCTGAATAATAATAATAATAATGATAATAATAATAATAATAATAATAATAATAATAATTAATAATAATAATAATAATAATAATAATAATAAAATAATAATAATAATAATAATAATAATATAATAATAATAATAATAATAATAATAATAATAATACATAATTACAGCAGTTACTGCACTAAAACAAATTTCTGGTTTGTGCAAACTAACTCTTCAGTAACGCAAAACAAATCAACTTGGCACGGACATGAAATCTCTAAAAATAAAGAAAAGAATGAGTTAAGTCTAGTCAATAAATAAGAAGTTGAAACACTACTAATAAGAAATCCAATCCGACCTGTCCCAGTGATTTAAGAGTTTATGAAGACGTGAGCACGATGGCTCTCATATGACAAGTATGACATGCCTCAAATACACCTGTCGTGTCCTGC
>JAXCGZ010008368.1:0-20000 GCA_037179515.1 Halocaridina rubra
TGTAAGAAATAACTAAATTTTTATTTACTTTATACAGCTTTTTCTCCAAGCTTCCCCATTACGCATTCAAGGCCAAATAGACAAATTGCTAATGACACTGATGATACAGGTAATGTGCCAAATGTTCTTAATCTTTTTTCCTTCATTTAATAACATAATGAAGTACATCTCATTTTATTCAATCTTTATTAAATATAGCACATGATAAACATCTATATATTCGATTTATATATAAAATCTTTTATTATCACAATTCATATCATGAGCACCTACCACCTGACTAAACGTAAAAATAACCTAGTGTTGGAGCCCACCATGGTGCATTAAGAAAGGCATCCAGCCTTAATTCCCAAGCGTATATCTGTGTGCACCCCAGAACTGCAGAGAATACCCTTTATTTACAGTACTAGAGAAGGTGATGTTGTTTTTGCTGTTATTGTTCTCATAGCTGCATAGCCAAACTGCCCTAAGTCAATAGAGGAGGCCAACATGCTAATCCCTACTTTCCCACAGAGATCTCAGGGAGTGTATATTGTGTAAACAGCTATAGGTTATTTAGGGAAGATTAAAATATAGGAGAATATGTGACGAATTTAAGGCTAAGCTTATGGGCAGCAGTGAATTCAAAGGTAGGAGTGCAAGAAAGCAATATACCTCTTCTCTCTAAGTTTCTGACTAGAATTTTTAAAGATGATAACTTATTTTCTGTTAATAAAACTGATATCTTTGCATTTACCCCAAATAAGCCATATCTCAACCTCTTCACCAGCAATTTCTTTTTTCAAAATTATTACAAACCAGTCAAAATAAATTAAGAAAAAATCAGAAGTCATTTTTGATAAGTCTCATTGTAAATGGGGTTGGCATACATATGATTAACTCAAAAATAATTGCCATGCCTTGAGAAGGTTCTGAGAGAACCAGAATGGATGAGAACATTTGTTCAAGCCCAAATTTATATGGTACCTTTTCATAAAGAAAATTCCGTCCTTGCCTAAAAATGTCAGAAAGGCAACCATGCGATATTTCATCATTGCTGGAAGAGGGTGATATATTATTATTTGCCATGAAATATTGATTTACTGTATTACTGTAAGAAGTAACTAAATTTTCAATTACTTTATACAGCTTCTCCTCCAAGCTCCCCCATTACGCATTCAAGACCAACAAGACAAATTGCTAATGACACTGATGATACAGGTAATGTGCAATATGTTCTCAATTTTTTTTCATCATTTAATAACAAAATGAAGTACGTCTCATCATTTAATAACATAATGTAGTACATCTCATTTCCCTAAAGCTTTATTAAGTACAGCATATGATAAAATTCTATATATTCGATTTATATTTTTAATCTTTTATTATCACAATTCATATCATGAGCACCTACCACCTGACAAATCTCAAAAATAACCTTGAGTTGGAGCCCACCATGGCACATTAACAAAGGCATGAAGCCTTGATCTCAAACATATATCTGTGTGTACATCCCAAAACTGCAGAGAATATCCTTTATATACAGTATTAAAGGAGGTGATGTTCTTTTTGCTGTTATTGTTCCCTTAGCTGCATGGGCAAACACTCCCAAGTCCCAAGAGAAGGCAACTGCCAATCCCTTCTTTCCCACAGACATCCCAAGGAGTGTATATATTATCTAAATAGATATAGGTTATTTCGGGAAGATTAAACTTCGGCAGAAGTGAATTCAAATATAGGGGTGCAAGAATGCAATATACATCTTCTCTTTACTTTTTTGACAAGCAATTTTAGACATCATAACTTATTTTGGGTTAATAAAACACATATCTTTGCATTTACCTTAAATATGCCATTTCTCAACCTCTTCAAAAGCAATTTTTTTTTCAAAATATTTTACAATCCAGAAAAAAACATTTGAAAAACCTCAAGAACTCATTTTTGATGTTTCACTGTAAACGGGGTTGGCTATCGTATGATTAACTCAAAAATATTTGCTATGCCTTGAAATGGTTTAGAGAGAGCCAGAGTGGATGAGAACATTTGTTCATGCCTAATTTTATATGGAAACCTTTTCACGAGATATTTTTTCCTTGCTGAAAAATATCAGAAAGGCCAACATGTGATATTTCATCATTGCTGGGAAGAGAGTGATATATTATTAATCGCCAAAAAATATTAATATTTTACTGTAAGAAATAACTAAATTTTCATTTACTTTATACAGCTTTTTCTCCAAGCTCCCCCATTACGCATTCAAGGCCAACCAGACAAATTGCTAATGACACTGATGATACAGGTAATGTACCATATGTTCTCAATTTTTTTTCCTCATTTAAAAATATAATGAAGTACATCTCATTTTATTCAGGTTTTATAAAGTACAGCACATGATAAAATTCTATGTATTTGATTTATATATAAAATCTTTAATTATCACAATTCATATCATGAGCACCAACTACCTGACAAAACAAATATATAACCTAGAGTTGGAGCCCACCATGGTGCATTAAGAAAGCCATCCAGCCTTAATTCCCAAGCTTATATCTGTGTGTGCACTCCAAAACTGCAGAAAATGCCCTTCATATACAGTATTAGAGGAGGTAACGTTGTTTTTGCTGTTATTGTTCCCTTAGCTGCATGGCCAAACAGCCCCAAGTCCCTAGGTAAGGCAACTGCAAATCCCCGCTTTCCAATAGAGATCTCAGGTAGAGTATATTGTCCAAACAGCTATAGGTTATTTAGGGAAGATTAAAATATTGGAGAATAAGAGACGAATTTAAAGCTAAGCTTATGGGCAGCAGTGAATTCAAAGGTAGCGGTGCAAGAGTGCAATATATAAATTCTCTCTAACTTTCTGACTAGCAATTTTACACATGATAACTTATTTTGAGTTAATAAAACTGATATCTTTAAATTTACCATAAAAACATCACTTCTTAACCTCTTCACCAGCAATTTTTTTTTCCAAAACATTTCACAATCTAGACAAAATATTTGAGAAAAAGTCAAGAAGTCAATTTAGATACGTCTTACTGTAAATGGGATTGGCAGATGTATGCTTAAGTTTAAAATATTTGCTATACATTGAGAAGGTTCGAAGAAAGCCAGAAATGACGAGTACATTTCTTCATGCCTAATATTATACAATAAATCATTCATGAGATATATTGTACTTGTCGAAAAATGTCAGAAAAGCAAGCATAGGATATTTCATCATTGCTGGGGAGAGGGTGATATATTATTATCCGCCATGGAATATTGATATTTTACTGAAAGAAAGAAATTAAATTTTCATTTACTTTATACAGATTTTTCTCCAAGCTCCCCCATTACCCATTCAAGGCCCACCAGACAAATTGCTAATGACACTGATGATACAGGTAATGTGCCATATGTTCTCAATCTTTTTTGGGGGGGTCATTTAATAACATAATGAGGTACATTTCATTTTATACAAGCTACATTAAGCACAGCATATGATAAGTTTCTGCTTATTCGATTTATGTATAAATTCTTTCTTTATCACAATTCATACCATGAGCACCTTCCACCTGACAAAATGTAAAAGTAACCTAGTGTTGGAGCCCTCCATGGATTAAGAAAGGCATCCAGCCTGAATTCTCAAGCTTATATCTGTGTGTGCACCTTAAAACTATAGAGAATGCCCTTTATATACAGTATTAGAGGAGGTGATGTTGTTTTTACTGTTATTGTTCCCTTAGCTGCCAGGCCAAAATGCCCCAAGTCCTTGGGGAAGGCAAGTGCCAATCCCTGCTTTCCCACAGAGATCTCAGGGATTTTATATTGTCCAAACAGTTATAAGTTATTGAGGGTGGAATAAAATATGGGAGAATAAGCGACGAATTTAAAGCTAAACTTATGGGCAGCAGTGAATTCAAAGGTAGGGGTGCAAGAATGCAATTTGCATATTCTCTCTAATTTTATGACTAGCAATTTTAGGCATGATAACTTATTTTGAGTTAATAAAACCGATATCTTTGCATTTACCCTAAATACGCCATTTCTTAACCTCTTCACAAGCAAATGTTCTATTCAACATTTTTTACAATAAAGACAATATGCTTGAGAAAAAATGAAGAAGTCATCTTTGATACGTCCAACTGTATATAGGGTTGGCAGATGTATGATTAACTCAAAAATATTTCCTATGCCTTGAGAAGGTTTAAGAATGCTAAAATGGACGAGAACATTTGTTCATGCCTAGTTTTGTACGGTAACTTTTTCACGAGATATTTCATCCTTTCCGAAAAATGTCAAAATGGCATACATGTGATATTTCATCAATGCTGGGAAGAGGGTGATATATTATCATCAGCCATGAAATATTGATATTTTGCTGAATGAAATTACTTAAATTTTCATTTACTTTATACAGATTTTTCTCCAAGCTCCCCCATAACACATTCAAGGCCAACCAGACAAATTGCTAATGACACTGATCATACAGGTAATGTGCCATATGTTCCCAATTTTTTTTTTATTTAATGACATAATGAACCACACATCTGATTTTATTCACGCTTTATTAAGTACAGCATATGATAAATTGTTGTATATTCAATTTATTTACAAAATCATTCATTATCACAATTCATATCATGAGCACCTACCACCTGACATAATATAAAAATAACCTAGTATTGGAGCCCACCATGGCACATTAAAAAAGGCGTCCAGCCTTAATTCCCAAGCTTATATCTGTGTTTGCACCCCAAAACTGCAGTGAATGCCCTTTATATACAGTATTAGAGGAGATGATGTTGATTTTGTTGTTATTGTTCCCTTAGCTGCCAGGCCAAACAGCCCCAAGTCCCTAGGGAAGGCAATTGCCAATCCCTGCTTTCTCACAGAGATCTCACTTAGAGTATATTGTCCAAACAGCTATAGGTTATTTAGGGAAGAATAAAATATGGGAGAATAAGTGACGAATTTAAAGCTAAACTTATGGGCAGCTGTGAATTCAAAGGTAGGAGAGCAAGAATGCAATATGCATCTTCTCACTAATTTTCTGACTAAAAATTTTAGGCATCATAACTTATTTTGAGTCAATAAAACAGATATCTTTGCATTTACCATAAATATGCCATTTCCTAACCCCTTCACCAGCAATCTTTATTTCATTATATTTTACAAAAAAGACAAAATATTTGAGAAAAAATCAAGAAGTCATTTTTGATACGTCTCACTGTAAATGGGGTTGGCAGTTGTATGATTAACTCAAAAATATTTGCTATGCCTTGAAAAGGCTTACAAAGAGCCAGAATGGACAAGAACATTTGTTCATACCTAGTTTTATATGGTAACTTTTACACGAGATATTTCATCCTTTCCGAAAAATGTGAAAAAGGCATACATGCGATATTTCATCAATGATGGGAAGAGGGTGATATATTATTATCAGCTATGAAAGATTGATATTTTACTGAAAGAAATTACTAAAATTTTCATTTACTTTATACAGATTTTTCTCCAAGCTCCCCAATAACGCATTCAAGGCCAAACAGACAAATTGCTAATGACACTGATGATACAGGTAATGTGTCATGTTTTCCCAATTTTTTTTTTGTCATTTAATAACATAATGCGGCATATCTAATTTTATTAAGGCTATATTAAGTACAGTATATGATAAATTTTTGTATATTCGATTTATATATATAATCTTTAATCATCCCAGTTTATATCATGAGCACCTAGCACCTGACATAATGTAAAAATAACATACTGTTGGAGCCCACCATGATGCATTAACAAAGGTATCCAGCCTTACTTCCCAAGCTTATATCTGTGTGTGCACCCCAAAAATGCAGAGAATGCCCTTTATATACAGCATTAGAGGAGGTGCTGTTGATTTTGTTGTTATTGTTCCTTTAGCTGCCAGACCAAAAAGCCCCAAGTCCTTAGGGAAGGCGACTGCTAATCCCTACTTTCCCACAGAGATCTCAGGTAGTGCACATTGTCCAAACAGCTATAGGTTATTTAGGGAAAGAATAAAATATGGGAGAATAAATGACGAATTTAAAGTTAAACTTATGGGCAGCAGTGAATTCAAATGTAGGGGTGCAATAATGCAATATGCATCTTCTCTCTAATTTTCTGAATAGCAATTTTAGGCATGATAACTTATTTTGAGTTAATAAAACAGATATCTATGCATTTACCCTAAATACTCCATTTCCTAACCTCTTTACCAGCAATTTTTTTTTCAAAATATTTTACAATGAAGACAAAATATTTGAGAAAAAATCAAGAAGTCATTTTTGATACGTCTCACTGTAAATGATGTTGGCAAATGGATGATTAACTCAAAAATATTTGCTATGCCTTAAGAAGGTTTAGAGAGAGCCAGAATGGACGAGAACATTTGTTCATGCCTAGTTTTATACGGTAACTTTTTCACGAGATATTTCAGCCTTTCCGAAAAATGTAAAAAAGGCATACATGCGATATTTCATCAATACTAGGAAGAGGGTGATATATTATTACCAGCCATGAAAGACTGATATTTTACTGAAAGAAATTACTTAAATTTTCATTTATTTTATACAGATTGTTCTCCAAGTTCCCCCATAACACATTCAAGGCCAACCAGACAAATTGCTAATGACACTGATGATACAGGTAATTGCCAAATATTCTTAAATCTGTTTTTTCGTCATTTATTACCATAATAAAGCACATCTGATTCTATTCAGGCTATATTAAGTAAAGCATATGATAATTTTTTGCAAATTCGATTTATATAAAAATCTTTTATTATGACAATTCACATCATGAGCACCTACCACCTGAAAAAAGGGAAAAATAACCTAGTGTTGGAGCCCACCATGGATTAAGAAAGGGATCCAGCCTTAATACCCAAGCTTATATCTGTGTGTGCACCCCAAAACTACAGAGAATGCCCTTTATATACAGTATAAGAGGAGGTGATGTTGATTTTGTTGTTATTGTTCCCTTAGCTGCCAGGCCAAAATGCCCCAAGTCCTTGGGTCAGGCAACTGCCAATCCCTGCTTTCCCACAGAGATCTCAGGGAGTGTATATTGTCCAAACAGCTATAGGTTATTTAGGGAAGAATAAAATATGGGAGAATAAGTGACGAATTTAAAACTAAGCTTATGGGCAGCAGTGACTTCAAAGGTAAGGGTGCAAGAATGCAATATGCATCTTCTCTCTAATTTTCTGACTAGCAATTTTAGGCATGATAACTTATTTTGAGTTAATAAAACCGATATCTTTGCATTTACCCTAAATACGCCATTTCTTAACCATTTCACCAGCAAAAAAAATTTTCAAAATATTTTACAATAGACAATATATTCGAGAAAAAATCAAGAAGTCATCTCTGATATGTATCACTGTAAATCGGGTTGGCAGATGTATGATTAACTCAAAAATATTTGCTATGCCTTGAGAAGGTTTAAAGAGAGCCAGAATGGATGAGACCATTTGGTCATGCCTAGTTTTATACGACAACTTTTTCACAAGATTTTTCATCCTTTCCGAAAAATATCAAAAAGGCATGCATGCGATATTTCATCAATGATGGGAAGAGGGTGATATATTATCATCAGCAATGAAAGATTGATATTTTACTGAAAGAAATAACTTAAATTTTCATTTACTTTATACAGATTTTTCTCCAAGCTCCCCCATAACGCATTCAAGACCAAACAGACAAATTGCTAATGACACTGATGATACAGGTAATGTGCCATATGTTCTCGAATTTGTTTTTCGTCATTTAATAACATAATGAACGACATCTGATTTTATTCACCCTTTCTTAAGCACAGTATATGATATATTTCTGTATATCCAATTTATATATAAAATCTTTTATTATCACAATTCATATCATGAGCACCTACCACCAGACAAAATATAAAAATAACCTAGTGTTGGAGCCCACCATGGTGCATTAAGAAAGGCATCCAGCCTTAATTCCCAAGCTTATATCTGTGTGTGCACCCCAAAACTGCAAAGAATGCCTTTATATACTGTTTTAGAGGAGGTCATGTTGTTTTTGTTATTATTGTACCCTTAGCTAAAAAGCCAAACAGCCCCAAGTCCTTAGGGAAAGAAACTGCCAATCCCTGCTTTCCTACAGAGATCTTAGGGAATGTATATTGTCCAAACAGTTATAGGTTATTTAGGGAGGAATAAAATATTGGAGAAGAATAAGTGATTTTTCTCCAAGCTCCCCCATAACGCATTCAAAATATCTTCGCATTTACCCTAAATAAGCCATTTCTTAACCTCTTCACCAGCAATTTTTTTTTTTTCAAATTTTTTTACAATAAAGACAAAATATTTAAGAAAAAGTAGATACGTCATTTTTGATACGTTTCACTGTAAACAGGGTTGGCAGATCTAGGATCAACTCAAATATATTTGCTATGCCTTGAGAAGGTTCTGAGAGAGCCAGAATGGATGAGAACATTAATTCATGCATAATTTTTGTATGGTAACTTTTTCACGAGATATTTCGTCCTTTCCGAAAAATATCAAAAAGGCAAACATGCAATATTTCATCACTGCTGGGAAGAGGGTGATATATTATTATCCACAATGAAAGATTGATATTTTACTGTAAGAAATAACTAAATTTTCATTTTCTTTATACAGCTTTTTCTCCGAGCTCCCCCATTACACATTCAAGGCCAACCAGACAAATTGCAACACAAATTGCTAATGACACTAGCAATACAGGTAATGTGCCATATGTTCTCAAATTTATTTTTCATCATTTCATAACATTATGAAGTACATCTCATTTTATTCAAGCTTTATTAAGTTCATCATATGATAAAAGTCTATATATTTGATTTATATAAAAAAATCTTTATAATCACAATTCATATCATGAGGACCTACCACCTGACAAAACGTAAAAATAACCTTGTGTTAATTCCCAAACTTATACCCGTATGGGCACCCCAAAATAGCAGAGAATGCCCTTTATATACAGTATTAGAGGAGATGATGTTGCTTTCGCTATTATTGTTTCCTTAGCTGCAGATGACTGTCAATCCCTCCTTTCCAACAAAGATCTCAGGGAGTGCATATTGTCTAAACAGCTATAGGTTATTTAGAGAATAATATACAGAAGAATTAGTGACAAATTTAAAGCTGAACTTATGGGCAGCAGTAAATTCAAAGGTAGGGAAGCAAGAATGCAATATACATCTCTCTAATTTTCTGACTAGCAATTTTAGATATGAATATTTATAATAAAACTAATATCTTTGCATTCACCCTAAATAAGCCATTTCTCAACCTCTTCACCAGCAATTTGTTTTTCAAAACATTTTAAAATCCAGACAAAATATTTGAAAAAAAAATCAAGAGAATTCATTTTTGATATGTCTGACTGTAAATGGGGTTGGCAGACGCATGATTAACTCAAAAATATTTGCTATGCCTTGAGAAGGAGCAGAGAGAGCCAGAATGGATGAGAACATTTGTTCATGCCTAATTTTATACAGTAACTTGTGGTGGCTGGCACAGCATCAAAGAATAGCCCCAATGTATTCCCTGCGTGTCATAAGAGGTGACTAAAAGTGGACGGGGTGAGGGGACTAGGAATCCCCCCTTGTAGTAACCTCCTGCAAGATGTCAAAGAAGAAAGGGGAGTAGAGGGGAGAATAACTTTTCCCCAAATTCTAGTTTTGGGGTGTGTAAACGTGCGTGGTCGTAGTACGATAGAGAGCAAAAGATGTGAGCTTGGATATATGTTTGGTAGGAGGAGGATGGATGTATTGGCATTGTGTGAGACGAAGATGAAAGGAAAAGAAGAAGTAGCATTTGATGATGTGACAGGTAGGGTGTCTGGGGTTGAAAGGGGGGTGAGCGAGAGAAGGTGTGGCATTATTGCTGAGTGAATGGATGGTAAATAAGGTAGTGGAATGGAAAGAAGTATCATCTACGCTGATGTGGGTGAGGGCTAGGATAGGTAGGGAATGTTGGGCTTTTGTTAGTGCATATGGGCCAGGATGTGAGCGAAGTGAGGAAGAGCGGGATGAATTCTGGAATGAGTTAACTAGGTGTGTGGATGGTCTGAGTGGAAGGAACTATGTAGTTGTGTTGGGGGACTTAAATGCCAGAGTGGGTGATGGAGAGGTAGAAGGTGTTGTAAGAAAGTATGGGGTACCAGGTGAGAATGAGAGTGGCGAGAGACTGTTAGATATGTGTGTGGAGCAAGAGAAGGTGATAAGTAATAGTTTTTTCAAGAAGTTAATAAATAAGTATACATGGATGAGAGTGGCAAATGGAAGAGTGAAAGAAAGAGCATTGATGGATTATGTGTTGGTAGCAAAGAGCATGATTGGTAGAGTGAAAGATGTGCATGCATTTAGGGGTGTGGCTGCTGGGATGTCTGATCATTTTTTGGTTGAAGCAATAGTAGTAGTAGCAAAAGAGTGGGGAAATAGAGTGGGGGAATGTAGAATGGAAATGGTGAAGGTGCAAGAGTTGAAAAAACCAGAGAAGAGACAGGAATATCAGGACAGGTTGAAAGTGGTATACGACAGGGTGAAAGAAAGAGAAGTTGGGGAGTTAGAGGAGGAATGGGGGTTGAAGAGAGAATGTTTTGGGGGACATGCAAGTGATGTGTGTGGAAAGAGATTTGTTGGAGGTGGCAAGAGGAGGGGCAGCGAGTGGTGGAATGAAGGAGTGAAAATGAAGGTGGAAGAGAAAAAGGGGGCTTTTGAGGAATGGCTGCAGTGTAAAAGTAGGGAGAAGTATGAAAGATATAGGGAGAAAAATGTGGAAACCAAGCGGAAAGTAGAGGAAGAGAAGAGGTTGGCAAATGTTAGATGGGGACAGGATTTTACTAGGTCATATGAGGAGAATAAAAGGAAGTTTTGGAAAGAAGTGAAGAGAGTAAGGAAGGGTGGATCGAGGATGGAAGAGACAGTGAAAGATGTGAATGGACAGATGTTAAGAGGGACCGATGCAAGGAAAAAATGGGTAGAATATTTTGAGTGCTTTCTGAATGTTGAGGAAGATAGAGAGGCACCTATAGTGGCAGTGGGGGGTGTTCAAGTGCCAGTAATGGGAGATGAAAATGAGAGAGAGATTACAAGAGAGGAGGTGAAAAGGGCATTGGATGAAGCGAAAGCAGGTAAAGCACCTGGAATGGATGGTGTGAGAGCGGAGATGTTGAAAGAAGGGGGTGTGACTGTATTGGAATGGTTAATGAGTGTTTAATATATGCTTTATGTTGTCAATGGTGCCAGTGGAATGGGTGATTGCTTGTATAGTGCCCCTATACAAAGGTAAGGGAGATGTGTATGAATGCAGTAATTTTAGAGGTATATGTCTGTTGAGTGTGGTAGGAAAAGTGCATGGTAGGATACTGGTTAATAGGATTAAGGATAAGACAGAAAATGTGATCACAGAAGAGCAGAGTGGTTTTACGAGAGGTAGAGGTTGTATAGATCAGATTTTTATAGTTAGGCAGTTATGTGGGAAATATTTAGCAAAGAGTAGGGATGTGTATTTTGCATTTTTGGATCTGGAGAAAGCGTATGATAGAGTTGATAGAGAGGCAATGTGGAATGTTTTGAGATTATATGGAATTAATGGTAAATTGTTGCATGCAGTGAAGAGTTTGTATGAGGGCAGTAGAGCTTGTGTTAGGGTAGGGAATGAAGTGAGTGAGTGGTTTCCAGTGAGTGTGGGATTGAGACAGGGATGTGTGATGTCACCATGGCTGTTCAATTTGTATAATGATGGAGTCGTAAGAGAGGTGAATGAGCGAGTGCGTGGTCGAGGTTTGAGAATGGTAGATGGGGATGATAACGAGTGGGAGCTGAATCAGTTGCTGTTTGCAGATGATACTGTGGTGGTGGCATATTCAGAGGAGAAGCTGTGTCAGCTAGAGTCAGAATTTGGAATGGTGTGTGAGAGAAGGAAGTTGCGAGTGAATGTGGGAAAGAGTAAGGTTATGAGGTGTACAAGAAATGAGGATGGTGCTGGATTGAATGTTATGTTGAATGGAGAGACACTTGAGGAGGTTGATTACTTTAAGTATTTAGGGTCGGTTACAGCTGCAAATGGAGGAGTGGAAGCAGATGTGTGTCACAGAGTGAATGAAGGATGTAAAGTGTTGGGTGCAATGAAAGGTGTGATGAAGAATAGAGGGTTGGAAATGAATGTTAAGAAAGTCTTGTATGAGAAAGTGATTGTGCCAACTGTGATGTATGGATCAGAGTTATGGGGTATGAAAGTAAGTGAGAGACGGAAACTAAATGTCTTTGAGATGAAATGCCTGAGGATTATGATTTGTGTATCTCGGTTGGATAGGGTTAGGAATGAAGTGGTGAGAGCAAGAACGAGTGTGAGGAGAGAAATTGCAGCCAGAGTAGATATGAATGTTCTGAAATGGTTTGGACATGTGAAAAGGATGGATGATGAAAGACTGCTGAAAAGGTGATGAATACGAGAGTTGATGGGAGAAATGCTAGATAGAGGCCTAGGTTTGGGTGGATGGATGGAGTAAGGAGAGCCCTGAATGATAGAAGGATGGAGGTGAGGGAAGCAAGCGAGCGTGCTAGGAATAGGAATGAGTGGCGAACGATTGTGACGCAGCTCTGATGGGCATCTGCTGTTACCACGGGGCTGCATCTTACAGAGGTAGTCCTGTGGTAGGGGCAGTAGGGGAGTTGGCAGTTGTGAAGCGACACAGGTTGTGGAAGAGCCGGGAGGATGGGCTGTGGCACTCCAGCAGTGCCATCTGAACGGCCGCTAGCTCCCTTTTCATTGCCCATAGAGCAAAGTAATCCCCTTATTGTTTTCTTTTTTTTTCTGATGTCGGCTACCCCCAAATTAAAGAGGGAAACAGCCTAGGTAGATAGATAGAAACTTTTTCACAAAATATTTCGTCCTTGTCAAAAAATGTCAGAAAGGCAAACATGCGATATTTCATCACTGCTGGGAAGAGGGTGATATATTATTATTTGCTACAAAATATTGATATTTTACTGTAAGTAATAACTAAATTTTCATTTACTTTATACAGCTTTTTCTCCAATCCCCCCCATTACGCATTCAAGGCCAACCAGACAAACTGCTAATGACACTGATGATACAGGTATTGTTCCATATATTTTCAACATTTTTTTTTTCATTTAATAACATAATGAAGTACATCTCATGTTATTCAGGCTTTATTAAGTACAGCATATGATAAAATTCTATATATTCGATTTATATATAAAATCTTTTATTTTTACAATTTATATCATGAGCACCTAGCACCTGACAAAACAATAATATAACCTAGTGTTGGAGCCCACCATGGCACATTAAGAAAGGCATCCAGCTTTAATTTCCCTCCCCCAGCCTGTCTTCATCCACCATCATTCCAAATGGGGATTAATGATGACACATAACAAAGCATACAACATCAATAAGTGTATATTAACATATATTCATTCTCACATTTACAGATTCTGCACCAAGTCCTCCTGTGACCCATACGTTCACAAGACATGCAAGACAATCAAATGATACTGAAAATGAGAGTAAGTTGACACAGTACATATAACTTTAGTGTCAATAATACTGAATCAGAAATGCTCATCTAAATGATTTATAACTAGTTTGTCCATCAAATTTTTGCCATGAGGTCAGATAACCCCAGCTGGTTACCTCAACCACTTCATCTGAGCAACCCTCCACACCCATCCCTCCCAGCTTAGTGTGCTAACAAGTGCAACTTAGGATCTGAAACGTGTAATAAACACTCTTCCACTTGACTTACAAATGAAAATATAAGAGATTCCAAGTTTTATCGTTACCCATAAACTATGGAATAGCGAATATTAACACAATCTTTGTTGCAATTGTTTTAGGTTATTCGCCCAGTTCCCTTTTTACTCACGATTTCATAAAACCAGTAAGAGCTACAAATGATGCAGATGAAGGGAGCAAGTTGATGTATTATAATATTGAATATACTGTACATTATTATTGCATCATGAATGTGTATAGTGTTTTCATGGATTGCTAGTATGACTATTATATATTGCATTTCACAGTAGTTAGCAAAAGATGAAATATAAATTAGGTGAGGCTATCATATAATAATGATCTGAAAATCTCATTTGCAATATATATACCACATATGTTACTACATATTTTGTTTCTATATTCCCAATCTAGGTTTTTCTCCAATATCTCCCGTGACACACACATTCACAAGACCAGTGAGACAAATAAATGATACAGAAGAGGAAGGTAAGTTATTATAATTTAGCAGGGAATTATAAAAGGTTTTTGGGTAAGACTACCTTCTTAAACATATCTGGCTACTGTTATCCTTAACAGAATATATTTTATTACTATAAGTTGTTATTTGTCATTTTACGTGTCAGTATGAACCTTCACTCATACTGGACTGGCGCTTGGGAATTAAGGCTGAATGCCCATCCTAAAATCCTGCTGTGGGCTCAAATAGGTGTGTCACTCCCAAAGTCAAGAGCTGTAACCACTGCACTACTTTGGCCCCTGTTATATCATTGTATATACTGTACATAAATACTGTATCATGAATGCTTATATAAATTTAATGGACTGCTACAGTGTCCATTATAAATTGCACATCACAATTGTTAGCAGATCACAAAAAAAAAAGGAGAGGCTATCATTTGATAAAGAGTGATCGGTTTCACGGCACAAACTCTCCAGTTCTATTAAGGGCTAGGACAGTGCCTTCTTCTGACAGACTTTGCTTTTGGCAAGTGTGCCTTTCCCTGGGTGAATGCCCTTTCTAACCTCAGACCATAGCTGGCCTTGAATCCATGACCTGACAAATCATAGTTGCAGGCATTACTATTTTGCCACGGCAGCCACACGAGGCTGTCATTTAATAATGAGCTGAAAAGCTAATCTGCTGTGTTTTTAATCCATGTTATGTTCCCATATTCCCAAATTAGGTATCCCACCAAGCTTCCCGGTGACCCACACATTCACAAGACCAGTGAGACAAATAAATGATACTGATGATGAGAGTTTCCCTCCAGGCATTCCAGTGACGCATACATTCACAAGACCAGTGAGACAAACAAATGATACTGATGAGGAGAGTAAGTTAATCGAACATAATAAAAAGTTTTTGGTTAACATCACCTTCTTGAATATGTTTGTCAAGCGTTTTCCACAGTATACTATACTTCATATTAGTCAGTTTGTTTGTTTCTCATGTTATGTGTCAATATTAATCCCATCTAAATGAGAAAGAACACAGACATGCTTGATCTTGGTAATTTAGGCTGAAAGCCCTTCCTAACGCCCTTGAGTGGGCTTGAACACATGTCTGTCACTTTCCAAGTGGAGAACTCTAAGTACTGCACTACCGAAGTTCCGTTTTTGCACATCCATAAGTAAACCACACTATAAATTGATCTAGCAGTTACATTGAAGAAAAATAGATCTAAATATTCAACATTAATGATATTAGTATTTCTAAATATTTGAGAACTTATTGCGTTATGATGAATCTGTTTAAAGTTATTTAAATTAATTTTTTAAGTTCTTATATATGATATGGTCTCACTTCCTGTTGCGAACTTCTGTTTTGTCAATGTCTTATTTTCAGGTTTTACTCCATACTTTCCTATTATTC
This sequence comes from Halocaridina rubra, assembly GCA_037179515.1. Classification (NCBI taxonomy): domain Eukaryota; kingdom Metazoa; phylum Arthropoda; class Malacostraca; order Decapoda; family Atyidae; genus Halocaridina; species Halocaridina rubra. The sequence goes on from JAXCGZ010008368.1 coordinate 15,636, forward strand.
ATTCGAGCCCAACTGGACAGACTGCCAATAACACTGATAATACAGGTAAGAAGTACAATACTCTTTTTAACACATTTTCTAATATTCTGCTAATGTCAACAAATATCATAACGTAGTGTGTCATTTCATTCACAACTTAAGATGAACATCATGTATCAAAAATTATGGTTTTCATTAGCAAACAAACAATTTGTTCACAATTAGGTAATCACATAGGAAGATTCAACTTTTTATCATGAGACGAAAAGTATCCTCTGAATTATTGTGAAAATATCGAATACCATTGCTACAAATCTTTTATGTTATTCATCAAACTCTCCTGTTGCTAACAAATTCACAAGACCAGTGAGAGAAACAAATGATACTAATGAACGGAGTAAGTCACATAGTCTCATAATGCATCTGAAAGTATAGTGTCTTATTGACTTGCTAGTTTATCAAACATAAATATTTGTTAGGAGTTAAAGGGGGCCATGGTAGATAGTTGGAAGAATTCGTGGGTCAGAAAGCAACTAAGGCATGTTCAATCCCACTGTGGAGCTTTAGGAAGGGCAGCCAGCCTTAATCTCCGAGCCCCAATATATCTGTGTTCATTTTGCTTATGTCAATATGTCATTACAAAGTACAGTCATCCCTCAACTTACGCTGTATATTAGTTTCACCACTTTATTTTAGGTAAAAAATCGTCTATAGTCATAACTCTTATATAAATGTGTCTATACTTAGCTTCCAATCTACTCCCCACCTCCTATACTTTGAATTATTTATAAATTAATCTATTCTTTAAAATTTTGACAATTATAATTTATGCAAACACAATACTGTACTTGTTTTAATGTATAGGTTGTGGGAACATTTTTTTATGAAATTCTATTTTACTTTTTATATTTATCAACTGTGCATAGTCAAAACCACATTATTTAAAACCATGTAAGATGAAGGATAACTGCATATCCCATGACAAGGGAATGTGCATTATGTAATAAAAATGTTGAATTTTCCCATGACAAGGGAATGTGCATCATGTAATAAAAATTTTGAATTTTGAGTTATGAATGAATATATAAATATCCCATTTCATCATGACCCATAAGCTATCACTTGTCATACAGTGATTATTGGACTATGAAGGGGAAAATACGAAACAATAGACTACATAACTTATGAATGTATGAATGCAGTCATCTTCAGAGGTATTTTAAAATTAGTATATAAATCAGCTTATAAGCACTAAGGTACTCTATTGTTTCCTGTTTTCCTTTCATAGTCAATTAATTTTATTTAAAGTTTTCGCATGCCTCACTTAAAATGGACTTGTCATATAGTCATATAGTGTAAATATATGATGTAAATAACAAATATTAACACAATCTCTCCAACATATGATTTAGGTTATTCGCCAAGTTTTCCTGTGATTCATGAATTTACGAGACCAGTGAGGGACATAAATGATACTGATGAGGAGGGTAACTTTTAGTAGAATTGTAATGTACTTACATATGATCTCCCTCATAAATATATAGTGTCACTGCTCACTAATTTGTCCAGTATAAATGTATATCACATTTAGTAGAGAAAGACCCAGTAAAGAAAACAGGAAAAATATATCAAATACTTATATATAATTCCGTGACCTTGACTGGTCACCTCCTAAAAATACAATAATTGTTGTACTTTAAGAAAGTGACTGCATAAGGCAAAAGAAACAATAAGTACTTCACACATTTTTCTCTTATTTTTTGATGGGCCTTTTGTTACCATTTTAGAGTGTATGGTAACAGTTCAGTGTTATTCTTATCATATTTGTTAGCACTTTAAAGGAATATATTTAAATACCTCCTGAGGCTCTCTATTAAAGTTAGAAATACATTACCACCCTAAAGTAATATTGCAAACCAAGAATATTAATACTACATATTTGTTTCTATATACTAAATAGGCCTACCAGACAAAGTTCTAACAACACTGACGACACATGTAAGAACTATTTTGATCATTTTATCAAATCTTTTCATATTTTGTCTATCCTAAAGCTCATAATCTTTAAACACTTATTATAACAATATTTTCATTTTCTTACAGCGTTCCCATCCCACAGCAGCATCATAAGTTCAAGGCCAACGAGAAGCTCTCAAGGTAATGCACTGTTGGATATGTCGCTTAGTAAATGGTTTTAGAGGAACTACCTGATTCAAATTGATTGCTTTATGCTGTCTTTAGTAGAATACATACCCCATTAGAAAGCTCTGATGTCTGTTCTTCACAGATTTGCTCTGTTTCAAGCCTATTCTCACTACCTCCAAAGCATTCACCTACTTAACTAAATTTTCTAGCACCATCATCAGTATCATCATTGCCTCCAACACCTTATGAGGCAAAGGGCCTTAAGATAGCACCATATTCCACTGAAACTAGAAGGGTAGCCACATGTGAGCAGAATGAAAAGCCTGTTTTGCCGCAAGGGAAAAAATCAAGAACATACTGTTAGCAATTTGCTGTCAAAATCCCCTTATCTAGCTTTTAGAACATTTTATATGTCACAATCAGTCCCCATTTAAACGGAGGTGGGCACAAGCAAGTTAGAGCTACAAGGGATAATAAGGCTGGATGTCCTTCCTTACACTCAGCGGAATGATCGACCCTGCATTGCAAAGAGAATATAAGTGAGGCATTCTTTCTTCTCCTCCATCAGGGATAATTCTAGTTATATTACTAATGATAAATTACTATCTAAATATCTATATACAAACACCTCACTCACCACTGTAAGATGGATGGCCAAGTCAAAACACGCATTCATTACCCAGAATACCCCCCTTTTATTCTCACTCCTTCTACAACAACGGATACTAAGATACTTAACTACTAGTCTTAGCAGAATATACCTTCCAAAACCTCATTGTAGGCCTCGACTTTTCATGGAAGACAAATATGAAAGGGGTATATAAAACTCCCTATGCTCTGGCCCATTTTATCTACATTTACAGCATTCCCACCTCCACAGCAGCATCATAGGTTCAAGGCCAACGAGAAGCTCTCAGGGTAACGCACCAGCTACTTGGATGCAAAAACCCATTTTGGCTGCAACTCAACCTAACCTTACCTTAGCTAACCTTCCATCTTTACAATACAGATGGCACCAAAACATCAATGAGCACCCAAATGCCCTCACCCAATCATCCCCATTCCAACATAGAATGTTCAACCCATATCAAATGATAAATTACCATCTAAATATCTATATACAAACACCTCACTCACCACTGTAAGATGGATGGCCAAGTCAAAGCACACATTCATTACCCAGAATACCCCTCCTTTTATTCTCACTCCTTCTACAACAACGGGTACTTGTTCCGGTTTTACGTCACGGACTCCCTTTTCTACCAAGGGCTAGGACGGTTGCCTTCTTGCGAAGGACTTGTTTTGGCAGATGTAATCGTCACCCTGAGTGCACGCCCTTGCTAACCTCGGACCGTGATGGGGCGCGAACCCTCGACCTGATGCCTCAGAGTCGCGGACGCTACCGCTTGAGCCACGGTCCCCATTCCAACATAGAATGTTCAACCCATATCAAATGATAAATTACTATCTAAATATCTATATACAAACACCTCACCCACCACTGTAAGATGGATGGCCAAGTCAAAGCACACATTCATTACCCAGAATACCCCCCTTTTATTCTCACTCCTTCTACAACAACGGATACTAAGATACTTAATTACTAGTCTTAGCAGACTATACCTTCCAAAACCTCATTGTAGGCCTCGACTTTTCATGGACGACAAATATGAAAGGGGTAAATCAAACTCCCTATGCTCTGGCCCATTTTGTCTACATTTACAGCATGCAGGGGAAAAAGGAGGCTGTATTCTAGCTTTCGGATCCAAAAGCAAGAAAGGATATGCAAAATAAGAGTGAGAGAAAAAGCAAGAAACACTGAAGAAAGAAAAAGATAATGAAGCATTGCAGAAATAGAAGAGTACAGTATATTTCAGTGCAGCTGTTTTAGCACCAGTTATTTGGATGCAAAAACCCATTTTGGCCGCAACTTAACCTAACCTTACCTTAACTAACCTACCATCTTTACAATACAGATGGCACCAAAACATCAATGAGCGCCCAAATGCCCTCACCCAATCATCTCCATTCCAACAAAGAATGTTCGACCCATATAAAATTATTATCCAATAATATTATTTGTTATCTTGCCTCTGTTCACAACTACTCCACATAATATTTGTCAATGATATTTTTTATAGTATAACACATTTAAAATGCAAAAAAAACATTCCACAAAAAATATCACTGCTTTCTCCACTATGCACTTAAATTTCCCACATACATTACCATTACTATTCT